>CM056051.1:398185486-398317145 GCA_029574335.1 Rana kukunoris
CTCTATAAAGCTAGGCACGGAGTTAGGAGGGGAGTTGGAAGGCTGACCCTTATAGGAAACTTACCGGCCAATTGATCCTCTTCCTATTAATAACATTGGCAACATGGCTAATTTTTATTGACTAATAAAATACCCAAGTGGCCTTCCATGATCTGGACACCAATTAAAAGGAACCAGATATAGGATGAAAAATGGCTTACTTAGAACTAGTGGTCTTTAAATCAGTTATAATTAGTTTGAGATGCTAGCTCTCTATGTGGAATGTAATTTCTTGAGAAAAAAAAAGACAAACAAATCTCAAGTCCATAGAAAATACATCTCAAATACCCCAATGTGCTGTCCCATATCCATACAGTGTTATACTATGTTAGCCAATGACAGAATGAGGAATAGATCAAGTTAATTAATAACTATTATCACTTAAAGTATATGTAAACCCAATCACTAAAATCTCAAATATGCTCCAACATGTTAATACATTTTTTTTTTTAAATCGTTAAATAAAATAGCACATGATAATCGTGGCATTAAGGTCAGGCATGTTTTGTTATAGGGTGACGGTGCTCCAGGTTCCTTATTTGTGCCTCTGTGTTGTCACCCTGGTGAAAGACCTACTGATAGAGACTAAACATGTGCATTTCCACACACATTGCATAGGTATGGCCAACTGTTGTCACCATTAAGAAGCCTGTGTTGAGAAATGCCATGGAGCCATAGCTGGAGGGTATATAGCAAAGATGCTGCAGGAGATCAGCAGAACTGAGATGTAAGAATGGATGAAAAAAAAAACCCAGTATTTTATTGAAAAAAATGCTAATATTGTCGCAGTCTCTGCAAAGCAATCCACTGGGAGTAGTACAGAAGTGG
The DNA here is from genome assembly GCA_029574335.1 of Rana kukunoris. Taxonomy (NCBI): domain Eukaryota; kingdom Metazoa; phylum Chordata; class Amphibia; order Anura; family Ranidae; genus Rana; species Rana kukunoris. Next base: position 398,186,354 of record CM056051.1, read on the forward strand.
CTGATGGGCATTCATTGCCACCTCCTCAATGCCTGTTTTTTTTTCTTTTTGACAGAAGAACAAGGTCTTTAAATAGGAATACTACGCCACAACTGCGAGCATAGTGCTTGGTTTGCACCTGTGGCACAGCCCCATTCACTTGCATGGGTGGCTTTCAGTAGCAGTACTGCCTGATAAAGGCAACAGGGGTACAACTTTTGCCGTGGTGTTCCACAAGGTGACGCAACTGCCCCTATGTGTTTAGAACTGTCAGGTTACTATTAAACTAGGTGACAAGTGCAGTGATTAAGGGTAGGAGAGCATTAACTAATATGGTACAGCTAACATGGAAATTGTTCACATAAAAGTGATGTTTGCAAAATGAATGGGATAATGTGTAAAGATTTAAAGCCCCATTTGCACAATTGTGTTTTAACGCACGTGTTCCGACACACTATAAAGCATGTTTCGTGGTTTCCCATAATAATGATAGATAGGGGAGAGATTTACTAAAACTGCAGCACTGGTGCAGTTGTGCATGGTAGCCAATCAGCTTCTAACTTCAGCTTGTTCAATTAAGCTTTGACAAAAAAAAACTGGAAACTGATTGGTTTCTATGCAGAACTGCGCCAGATTTTGAATGCTCTAGTTTTAGTAAGTCTCCCGCATAGTATGTGTTCCAGTCTTAGCACTGCAGTGCGGTGCAATTTTAAAAATACAATGTTCAGGTGCTTTGGTCAATGGCTGGTATTTTCTATGCACTAAACAAAAGTCAAAACGCATCAAAAGTATACCATTGCACAAAGGAAATACAGGAAACTGTATAGTGAGAGTAGAAATAAGCACATAGATTCCCCAATTAATTTTCAATTGAATTTGCATATGTAAAAGCAAAGAATCATGCAGTTCATAAAAATAAAAAAAACAGCATAAAGGCAGTCAGCGGCAGGATAGCTAAAGGGTTTACACATTTGTCTTGCATATGGGTTGGTACAATGAAAGCAGCACTTTGCAAAGTTTTTGTTCAATTTTTATTATTTTTTTAATAAACAGTGTTCACAATATTTAGTCTTGTACAATGGAAACTTAAAAACTGGATTTTTTCATTTTTTTTTTTTTTTGCACATTATTGGATAATTGAAGGGGGGAAAAAAAACTTCTCTTCCTAGAACACTAACTTTGAAAGTGAGCATTAGTAAGTCAATCCCGTTATTTTATGAAGATTGTGCAGTCTGTCCGTTGACTTAGTATTCCTCCTACAATAAAAGCTGACACATGTGGGCTGATGTGGGCTGATGTGGTTTAATATTCTCTGTATAGGGTGGAAGAAAAGTTCTAGTGCTATATAAAGGAATAGAATTAATAAAATAATTTTTCACGTTCATATGACTAAAACAAAATAGCAATTTTCTTTATTTGATCTGCTGATTAATTTGCTTAACTCTAGCAGGAAACCTTAAGGTTGATTTACCAAAACTTGAGAGTGCAGCTGTGCATGGTAACCAATCAGCTTCTAACTTCAGCTTGTTCAATTACGCTTTAAAAAAAAAAAAAAAAAAAGCTGGGGGCTGATTGACTTCTTTGCAGAGCTGCACCAGATTTTGCATTCTCCAGTTTTAGTAAATCAACGCTTATATGATTCAATTAACACCATTAATGTCCTGTTTGGTAAATGCATACAAGAAAACTGTCAAGTACCTCAAAGTATGTTTAAATTCTAGATAAAAAAAAAAATTCATATTGCCGCTAATCAGTCCTTAGATTTGGTGGCTGCATTAGTTGTATTTTTTTTTCTTTTTGCCTATGTCCTGTCCTAGGTAAGTGACAACGCTCACTTACTGTAGTGCATCTATGGTGGAGCGTTGTCACCCAATGCTACATACCCCCATCTCTCACCTCCATTACATGGGGAGGAGCGGTTTTGTAGTTCACAGAAGATAGCTGGAAAGCTGATAACATTGTATGATCTTTGTATAGAAAGTTCAAATATCTGGAATTTTGGCAGGGACGGGCGGTAAGGTCATTGGCTGGTGAGGCACTGGCTAGTGCCAGAGCCAGATACACACAGGTTACATACGCTGCGATTGTTAGAGTGAGAGCAATAATTCTAGCACTAGACCTCCTCTGTAACTCTAAACTGGTAACCTGTAAAAAAAATTTAAGCGTCACCTATGGAGATTTTTAAGCACTGAAGTTTGGCACCATTCTACGAGTGTGCGCATTTTTAAAGCATGACATGTTAGGTATTTATTTACTTGACGCAACATCATCTTTCACATTATACAAAAGAAAAGGGGCTAACTTTGGTGGTTTTTTTAATTATATTTATGAAAAATTGCTGCGCAAATACTGTGTAACATAAACAGTTGCAATGGCCACCATTTTATTCCCTAGGGTGTCTGCTAAAAATACATATATAATATTTGGGTTTCTGAGTAATTTTCTGGAAAAAGATATATGATTCTTACATGTAGGAGAGAAGTGTCAGAATTGGTCTGGGTGGCAAGGGGTTAATTACCATAAGTAAGTAATATACAAATAATTATTACATATTGTTTTTAAGGTAATTTACTATATCTCCAAAAACTGTACAGCAGGTGGTTTACGGGACAAATTACCGAAGTTTAAAATTATAACTTCAAACCAGTAATTTCACAGTAAATAGAAAAATAATAATGTATTATCTTGTAACATATAGCATAATAATATATAATTTAGCTTGATTAAAACAGTACCCTTTCAGCAGGCAGCAGAATCTTATTCTCCCTCTTAACTGTGTGAGAAAAACATGGGATTGTGGGTAAATCTTATACCCATAATCCCATGCTTTTCCCTTCTAGTTATGAGGGCTGGGCTGGAAGGGAGCATTTGTCATTTAGACACATGCCCCCTTCTATGACACTGCAGTGAGAGGACAGCCTCCACTGCAGCATTTTTAAAGGACAGCTTGTTCCAATGGTGCTTTACCATTGGTGCAAGGCTTTAAGCTGTCAATGGAGCTCAGGGCCTCTGACAAGAAGTGAGGAGAGGCACTGTGGGCTCATTCTCTCAGTCTGCTGCAAACAGAGTGGGCCAGCATGTATTTAAACTGGCCACTCTGTATGTAGCCTCTGACAGGCTGGCCAAGAAGCCCCATATCTCCCAAACCATAGGTAACAAGAGCCAGTGGTGGGGTAGGATTCCAGCTACATACCCCCCAAATTTGGGGTCTCTGTGACCCCAGGTCGCTGTGCTATGACCTTCGAAGCTCGATCGTTTTAGTTTTTTTGGTATTTTTATTTATTTATTTATGTTCATGGCCTCAACTGCCTCCCCTGACTGCACGTCCCTGAATTCTGGCAAGATCGAAGAAGTATTTTTCTGTACGTACGTACGTAGCTTGAAATATTGAAAGAAAGCGTAAAAAAAAATGGTAATCTGTAATATATTACTTTTTTTTGTGGGCATAGCTATATTTTAAGCTATTGCAGGCATGCAAGAAAGGTAAAGAAGTGCCAAAAACATAATTTCCTGTACAGGTGTAGGATTTTTACTTACATTGCCACTTTATGTTAGCAGCTATATAACAAATGTTTATGTAAGCAGGATCAAGTGAAAATTATCATTCAGAATACAAAGGAATGTAAAACTGGTGTTTTCTCTGAAGAACCCCAAATTAAATTGTATCTGTAACTTATGAACCCGAGTGCTTATAGAGCTGGCAGAAACAAATCAGAAAGAGCTTTTACTATTATGCCGCGTACATACGACCGTTTTTCATGACGAGAAAAATGCCATTTTTTAAATTGGTCGTTAAAAACGGTCGTGTGTAGGCTCCACAGCATTTTTCTCGACATGAAAAATGGGCATTAAAAATTTAGAACATGCTCTATTTTTTCTTGTTGCTTGCTCAGTTATGAGAAGGAAAATTTGCATAATCAGCCCAAAGGGTGGCGCCATTCGAATGGAACTTCCCCTTTATAGTGCCGTCGTACGTGTTGTACGTCACCGCGCTTTGTTCGAGCATTTTTTTCCACGATCGTGTGTATGCAAGGCAGGCTTGGCAAGAATCACGTTGAGAAAAACTATGGTCGTGTGTATGCGGCTTTATAGTCTTTATCTACTGCCCAAACACTTAACACAGATCTGTATGGGTGCTGCAAGTAATCATTCACAATAACCATATCTATATCTAAAGTGAATATTGCATTACATTGTAGTATTAATGAGGAAAGTGACAGATTAGGCACAAATAAGTTATGTCTATGACTCCATGAGTGTTATTATAGCTAGCCCTACTACACAGTGATTTACAGCATGTGTCAATTACATTTGGATGAAATGAAGGTATACAATATTTGGAAGCCTCTATACAATTGTTACAAAAGCAGTTTGTAAACTTTTTCACTATTGGAATTGCCTTTAAAGGAGTAGTAAAGGAAAACATTTTTTAGTTGCTGAAATGACTGTTTACAGGGTATAGGGACATAATAGTTAACTGATTCCTTTTAAAAATGATTAAAAATAGATAAAAATCAATAATATAATGTGCCTGCAGTTTAGTTTAGTTTTTAGACTAGTTTCAGTTTGTTCTGTGTGTACAGAGACACACAGAAAAAAACAAAACAAACACAGGGCAGTGTTAAAATGAATCTGATTGGTTCTGAGGAGTTTTAGACACATAGTAATCACATCTTCTTGATCATGGACCACAATGAAAAGCTACCATGAGTTTTTTCATAAGGAGTCAGACAAGCAGGAAGTGTGGAGTTCAGCAAGGGATTACAGCAACTTCTAAGCAAAAACAGACATGGAGGACATGAAATCAGGACTGCTATAAAGTAAAGCAAGCTATTTAGCATTAAAAAATGTTTCCTTTACTGATCCTTTAAGCTGGGAACTAGAGACACATCGAGCCATTTTATGCTTGTGCCATGGTGCCCATTACACAAAGATACCGCTTTGGTTATTTCCTCTAATTAAGTAGCTGCTGCTTGTCCAATATCTATTTGTTGGGGACAGGTTCCCTTTTAAAAGGACTTGTTAAGATAGAAATATTGCAGCTGCCACTGTTGATTTGTTTTTGCAGACATGTGCTCCAGGGCTGGCATCCTTATCTTTAAAGCCAACCGTAGATAGATCAAAGGTTGAAGATTCAATCCACCTATGGGCAGGCTGGTTGTACTGAAGTCAATGAATCGATTGACTTCAGTGCAACCAGCCTTTCTGATTTTTTGCAAGTAATTACTGCCAGTAGCTACAGCTGCTAGCAGTGATCATTGTGTTATGCCGGCAGGGAAGGCTCCCCTATGACTATGTTGATTGGGGAATAAAGACATATTGCATTATCTATGGCTTGCTTATGATTGTAAGCTCTACAAGCAGGGGCCCTCCTAATCCTCTTGCATCAAATTGAACTGTAACTTTTCTGTCTCATTTTATGTTACAAACTGTTGCCACTATATAAATCTTAATTTCATACTCTGGTTCACACTGACTGCTGGAAAGAAATCGTGTTCAGCTGAACTTGCACAATTTCATTCCCGCGTGTCAGTCCCGAGTTCGGGGGGGGGGGGGGATTTCAGTGACATCTGTGTGAGTTGCTGCACAGATGTCAATGGAAATCGCACCCCAAAGTCGCCAAAAGCAGTACAGAAACTACTTTTGGGAATTAGTGCAGCTCCGCAAATGCAGCGTCGCACCGATTCGGACGGTGCCTTTTGCCAGCAATTACTGCCGATTTGGCATGCGATTTGACATGTCAAATCGCATGCCAAATCGCTCCAATGTGAACCAGGGCTAAAGGAGAGAATGTTTCTTTTGCAAAGTATACATTCATTTAGATTGTAAGCTCTAACGAGCAGGGCCTCCCTGTCTTCCCTGATGTAAAGCGCTGTGCAAACTGTTGGCGCTATATAAATCCTGTATAATAATAATAATAATTTACTTTAACAAATAAGTTAAAGTTGAGTTCACTCTGAATACTCAATAGTGTATAGGGGAAATACAAAAAAACATGATTTGGATGATTATTGTGATCACCTATGCTTTGCAGGGCTAAAGGCCTCAGGAAGAGGAGAGAGTCAAATGCACCCTATACATAGAAATCTGGGTGTGAGGAGGGTAATTACTAAAACTGGAGCACACATACTCTGGAACAACTGTACATGGTGAGAAATCAGCTTCTAATGTTAGCTTGTTCAGTTAAATTGAAACGGAGGTCCAAAGAATACTCGCCTCCATTCCAAGGATGTGACTGTTGGATCCCTTGCCAGCCACTGATATCTTCTCCCAAACTTCTTCAGGGTGTCGGGTTTTAGCTGATTTCATTCTCACTGTCAATGTGAAACTGGGCTAAAAGCTTGAAGTAGCTTGTACTTTTAGTGATCTTCTGCGCATTTTATTTGAGCTTTTTTGAGCATAATCATTTTTTTTCACAAACTCTCCCATCAGCTATTTTTTCCTTAAATCTTTGGGTGTTTTCAAGCTTTTTTGAGCTTTTTTGAGCTTTTTCTCGCGTCTTCACACTTCTTCATGATTTTGAATGCTTTTTGGCGAACCCAGGCATCTCAAAAACTTTAGTTTGGTGTTTTTTTTCTGCTTGTAAAAGCATGTGCCTGTAAACTCCTAAAAAAACACCATAGTCACTCCTGCAATACATTTTTTATTACCGGTACTTGCCTGTATGCCCTGTACACTGAGCTGCATATGTATAGTTCAATATACAAATTGTGTCAATACTAAAATGAATATACCTGCAAGGAAGAAAAATCAGCTCAGCCGGGCCAATGAAAGTCGGTACACGGAAACCAATCTGGCTGAAGATGACAGCAACGAGGAGCTGAAAATTAAAACTAGAAGCAAATAGGTTGTTGAATTCAACTGTGTAGTAGAAGAGCCTGCCTGATTGCATAAAAATTGAAAGTGTTTAGGTTTGACCTCATATTATATGGTTTTGGTAAATCTAAAGGAAATCTATAGAAGAAAATTGTATAATGATTGGCCAGCCTTAGTAAAATCTCCACTGGGTATCTTTCTTTGCTCCTGGCATCTATAGTCTGATGGAAGGTAAAATAAATGGTGGCTGATGGGACCAGCATTAAAGTGACCCTGAGCACAGGTTTACGTTACCTTATTTACTGGCCATTCCCTTTCCTAAAAGAACATCCACAATGCAAATTTAAACATACTTTTCTTTTAGTATGTACATATGTACGTGGGTACAGTTGCGTGTATACATAGCACATGTAAAATGCAGGTCAGGAGATTCTCATTTACCTGCTTTGTGTTGAGTTTCTCTGAGCACAGCAAGTTGTATCGGAGATGTTTTTGCATTGCAGGCAAAGCAGGTCAACCTCAACTTTTTGTGTTCAAAAGCATGCGTTTCAGCCGCACTGCGTTCTAATGTAAGAGTCTAAGTTTGATAGCAACATTGGGGTAATCAACCGTAATCAACCCCAGTTACCCACTGACCTGGAACAAGTATATCAGGTGTCCTGACACTTCACTGGCTACCTGCTTGTGCAGCATTAGTGATTTACTGTATAATAAAACAAGGCTATAAATGATAGCCCTGGGAATCAGCACCTTCAAAAACAAGTAATCAACATCTGCTATATTTCTGTCCTGACAGGATCCCTTTAAATACGATGCGATTATTCATTCGAAATGCGGACAAATCCAGTATTAGCCTATTCTCCAAATAACGGCAGAAAATAATACAAACAGAGGACCTGGTCTGCCAACTTGGACAGGTTTAAATCACGTGCCTCTCTAGCCAACTACTAGAACTTTTTACATTGTCTCTGTTTTCTGCCCGTTTCCAAACAACTTTGAAAGAAATGTTTTTTCAAGTCAGTTGCTTGCCCTTTACATTGCCATTGCCAAATATTTCCCAACATTGTAACTTTTAAAAGTGATTTGTTATTGAGGAATAGTTGTTCATTAGCGTGTTTACAAATGCTTATGTGGATTATATTGGTGCCTAATTGGGTGCCACCAGTAGAACATTAGAACAATAGAACATTGGGTGCCACCGGTAGAACATTAGAACGATAGAACATTGGGTGCCACCAATAGAACATTAGAACAAAAGAACATTGGGTGCCACCAGTAGAATATTAGAACAATAGAACATTGGGTGCCACCAGTAAAACATTAGAACAATAGAACATTGGGTACCACCAATAGAACATTAGAACAATAGAACATTGGGTGCCACCAGTAAAACATTAGAACAATAGAACATTGGGTACCACCAATAGAACATTAGAACAATAGAACATTGGGTGCCACCAAGAGAACATTAGAACAACAGAACATTGGGTGCCACCAATAGAACATTAGAACAATAGAACATTGGGTGCCACCAAGAGAACATTAGAACAACAGAACATTGGGTACCACCAGTAGAACATTAGAACAATAGAATATTGAGTATCACCAATAGAACATTAGAACAATATAACATTGGGTGCCACCAGTAGAACATTAGAACAACAGAACATTGGGTGCCACCAATAAAACATTAGAACAATAGAACATTGGGTACCACCAATAGAACATTAGAACAATAGAACATTGTGTGCCACCAAGAGAACATTAGAACGACAGAACATTGGGTGCCACCAGTAGAACATTAGAACAATAGAATATTGAGTATCACCAATAGAACATTAGAACAACAGAACATTGGGTGCCACCAATAGAACATTAGAACAACAGAACATTGGGTGCCACCAATAGAACTGTTTGTAAAACTAAATTTAAAACTCATACATTGTACCCAAACACAAGTACGTTTATACCTATGCATATTCTCTGAGATGAAACAAGTCTGAAGCAACCATATAATAGCACCAAAATTTGTCAAAGAAATATTTAACAGGAATTTTAAGGAGCTGGGACCTCATCTTCTCACAAACCACCATTAATATCTCATTTTGATAACTATAATTAATTTTAGAAATGCATATCAAAAAAAACGATTTCTCAAAAATAATATAATCAAATACACTGTGAATAAACAACTTTTCCTATATGACTCTCCCCTTTTTACTACCACTGTACTCTCAACTAAATATTTAAGATCTTCCACATGTCCATTAATATGAATTTTTATAATGAAATTGGAGCAGTCTACATATTTCTCAACTTTGCTTCCTCAGAAAGCCAGGAAGTGGTTGGTATTGTGACAATGTCCTTAATCCACTATCCTAAATGAATTGGGTAAATAAATTTAGTTTTCCCTCAGTCTGAAAGTTACATTTTAGTAAATTTATATACTGGTAGCTGTATTAGAGTTAATTCCTTTAATATTAGTATTAGTACTTAGTATATTTTATTCCTGTTTTTTTAATTTACATGTATTTATTTTCATGGGTGAAGACAAACCATATTACACTGCAAAGGGTGCTTATAACGGAAATCTTTTATTCAAGTGCTTTAAACATTTATTCTTTCTTTTTTGTTAAGCTGCTGTAATTTTGAGTTGGGCTTTACTTTGTTTATTGCTTACTTACAGTGTGTAGTAAGCCCAACACAAAATCAGTCTTTATATGCAGTAAAGCATGCTTGTTATACTCACTGTGGAACCTAAGGGGTTAATCATCTGCATTGTGTACAAGGCTGTTTGATCCTGTCTTCTCTGATCCTCCCCTTCTGCCCCCAATCCATCTGCTAAAAGTACAGAGCCCTAAGAGGCATTCTTAGTTTCATTGCTAGATATTTTGGGGGGGGGGGGGGGGGGTGGGGGGTGCATGTGATCAACACAGAGCCAATCAGAGCTGTTCAGATTGAAGTTTGGTCATGCAGCCTCAACGGACAGTCAGAGGAGAATGAAAACTTCTCCTACAATCTCTCTCTTTTTCTCTCTTCAGCCTGACCCTAAATGGTTCAGATCTTGACCCGATCCTGCTGAATCGGCCGAGAGTTGAACCGTCTATGGCCAGCCTTAGGCTGCATTCACACCTATGCATTTTTAGTGCTTTTTGCATTTTGCAGATGTGCACTACAGTCCATTTACCATGGTTTCCTATGGATCTCGTTGGGTAGTGCAAAATGCAAAAAGGACTAAAAATGCATGGTTGTGAATACAGCTTTATGCTGCGTACACGGGATCAGGCTTTTGCCCGGCCAAAAACACATCGGAATTCTGACGGAGTTCCATCGGAGTAAAATAGAACATGTTCTATATTTCAACTCTGATGGAATTTATCGGAATTTCAGATGGAAGTTCTTCGATGGGGCATACACACTGTCATATATTCCTATAGAAAAAGTCAGTCAGACTTTTTACTTTGGATATTTCGATCGTGTGTCTGCGGCATAAGTCTCCTTTTCACATTTTAAGCATTTTTATAGCTTTCAGCTGTGGTAAAAAAAGCTGTTGCTGCGGATGCAACCAGTCAGCTTTTAGCTTTCATTTTTAAGGCTTAACTGAACAAGGTGAAGAGAGAATCTGATTGCTTACATTGCACAGCTGCTCCAGGTTCTGGCTACTAGTTTTGATAAATGTCCCCCATTGAATTCTCGAAGGCCCCTTTCACATTGAGGTGTTTTTCAGGTGGTACAGCGCTAAAAATAGTGCTGCGATACCGCCTGAAAAAACCTGCCCTGTAGTCTTCAATGTAAAAGCCAGAAGGCTTTCACACTGAAGCGGTGCGCTAGCAGGACCACTCCAAAAGTCCTGCTAGCTGCATCTTTGCAGCGGTATAGGAGCGGTGTTTACCGCTCCTTCCCATTGAAATCAATGGGAAACCGCAGTTATACCGCTCGCAATGCGCCTCTACAGAGGCACATTGCGGGCGGTATTAATCCTTTTTCGGCCGCTAGCGGGGGTTAAAACTGCACCGCTAGCGGCCGAATACCGTGGTAAATACGATGGTATAGCAGCGCTAAAAATTGCGCTGCTATACCTCCACCGCGGATCCACTGCTAAATGTGAAAGCAGCCTAAACCTCCTGGTTAGATAGAAGATTACATAATATTAATATGCACTATTTTATATTTACTTCCTAAAAAAATAAGACATATTTAAAAAAATATATTTTTCTTTTTTTTGCCCTGGCTATAATATATATACATTTCCTCTAAAATAGCATTTAAGTGATAATAGTGTCTTTCTGTAAAGATCCATAAAGTTTTAGGGTAATAATTACTTGATTGCGATAATTTTGGTGTGACTGAGCTACATTTGTCGGTTTGTCTTGGTACCTACAGGCCTGGGGAGTCAATATAGCCTAACCAGGTAATTTTTTTCCTTGAAAGAAATGTTTTATCTGCTCAGTTAAAAAAAAAACATTTCTGTATTAGATGACTTACTATTGTAAAAGGATACCAACTGGCAACACAAAACTTCTATAACAAAGCTGGGGTTGAATTACGAAAGGCAAACGGGCTGATTACTTAGTGATTTTTTCCTTAGCTTAGTGAATGAGGTGAAGCTCTGCTGACTTCCATCATCCAAACACATGCAACACATGTTTTCATTTTTAAAATTTCCATGCTTGTGAATGGGTATTCTTTGGAAAGTGAATTTTCACCACATCCACTAAACTGACTGAGGCCTTGTACACACGACCGAGAAACTCGTCGTAAAAGAAACATCGTTTTCCTCGACAAGTTCCTTGTCAGGCTTGTTGAGAATCTTGTCAAGCTTTCTTTGCGTACACACTGTCAAGACAAAATCTTGTCGTTCTCAAACGCGGTGATGTACAACACGTACAACGGCACCATAAAGGGGAAGTTTGTTTCCACTGGCGCCACCCTTGAGGCTGCTTTTACTAATCTCATGTTACTGGGTGTTAAGTAAAAGTTTGGTGAGAGATGATTCGCGCTTTTCAGTCTGTTACAGCGTGACAAATGTGCTATCTCCATTAAGAACGCTACTTTTACTGAAGGTGCGCTCCCGTCTCATACTTTATTCTGAGCATGCGCGGGTTTCTAAGCATACACACGAACATGTTTCTCGTCGTAACCAGCCCGACGAGAAACTCGATGGGGAAATTGAGACTCCCGATGAGAAAAAAGAGAACTTATTCTCTTTTTTTCTCGTCGAGATCCACAACAGTTTTCTCGAAGAAAAACATACACACGGCAAAAAAGCTCTGCCACCAAGTTTCTTGATGGATTTTGTCGAGGAAAACGGTCGTGTGTACGAGGTCTAAGAGAAAATTCACTTAGTAAACTGAACATGCTCTACACCTTTAGTAAATCAACAGTGGGGCAAATTTAGCAAAGGAGTACAGGCTGTTCAAAGTAAATGTTCATTTAGCAAGTGAAGTGTAGTAATGTTGCAGCTGTTTTATCTTTTAAAACAGGTCCTAGCAAAAAATACTGTTATTTTTATGTACAAAAGTTTGTGGACACCGGACCATCATTCTAACACATATGGGCAAAAGTGTGTGAAGATTCTTCCAAATAATAGAGCTCACGTGTTTCCAGTAAAGGGTACTGTTAAAGTGATTGTAAAGCTTGTTTTTTATTATTAAAATAACAGAGATACCATACTTATCTGCTCTGTGCAACGGTTTTGCACAGAACGGCCCTGATCCTTCACTTCTCGGGGTCCCCTGCCGGCGCTCCTGGCTTGGATGTACTCATGCATGCTTGTTCCCAAGACCAGCTCTGTGTGTCCATAAGACACACAGAGCAGAGCTCAGCCCCGCCCTCCAGTTGACTCTAAACTGATGACATGTAGAGGCTTTAAAGCGTCACCTATGAAAAATTTTGGGTACTGAAGTTTGTCATCGCTTCATGGTGTGCAGTTTTAAAGTACTTAAAAAAGGCACAATTTTTTCTAAAAGAAGTTATACCTACCCGCTATGTGCCATGGTATTGCACAGAGTGGTCTCTTACCTCCTCTTTTAGGGTCCCCCGACCAGGAAGCTCCGTACCTCCTCTTCTAAAAGTTCCCATAGCAAGCCGTGGACACGCTCTTGTGCCAGGCTGTGTGGATCTATAGACGCACACAGCATAGCTCGCCCCACCCCCTTCTCCCGCCTCACAGGATTTGATCGAAAGCAGGAGGAGACAATGGCTTCCGCTGCTGTCTCTGTGCCCAGTTAGAAGAGGAAGAGGGGAGAGTGCCACTGCAGACAAGCACAGCACTTACTCAGGTAAGTGTTTGGAGGGGGGTGAAATCGAATATTTATTATGTTTTGGCAATAACATGGTGTGGGTGGATTTCTGCCTGTCACTCCCCTCCAGCCTGTGTCTTAAAATAACAGAGAGGTGAAGCCACCATTAATCTACATGTAATATCCCCCCATTGTATTTAAAGCAAAAAAGTGGAACTTACACTCATTTGTCTCCTTAACCCCTCCGGTGCCACATTTGGCAACTTTTGGGGGTGAGGAGGGAGCGGATACCTGTCTTTGACAGTTACCCATCCCCACTTCTGTGAGACCGGGCTTTTGCACATTAGGCCAGCCCCCCGGCTCCCTCCTCCTCCCTCCTCTTTCCCTCACCACCGGGCCAGTTGGATATGGCCCGGTGGTGAGGGACTGTGTATACACCCACATGTGTATGGCCTCATACACACGACCAATAAACTCGTCGTAAAAGAAATATTGTTTTCCTCGACGATTTCCTTGTCAGGCTTGTCGAGAATCTTGTCAAGCTTTCTTTGCGTACACACTGGCAAGACAAAATCTTGTCATTCTCAAACACGGTGACATACAACACGTACGACGGCACTATAAAGGGGAAGTTTGATTCCAACCCTTGGGGCTTCTTTTACTAATCTCATGTTACTGCGTGTTAAGTAAAAAACTGGTGAGAGACGATTCGCGCTTTTCAGTCTGTTACAGCGTGACGAATGTGCTATCTCCATTACAAACGGTACTTTTACCGAAGGTGCGCTCCCGTCTCATACTTTATTCTGAGTATGCACGGGTTTCTAAGCATACACACAAACGCGTTTCTCGTTGTAAACCAGCCCATCGAGAACCACGACGAGGAAATTGAGACTCCCGGCGAGAAAAAAATTGTTCTCTTTTTTTCTCGTCGAGATCCACGACCACACGACCGTTTTCCTCGGCAAAAAAGCTCTGCCACCAAGTTTCTTGATGGATTTTGTTGTGGTAGGAAGGAAATGCTCAGCATAGAAAATCACTAAAAACTGAGCATGTGCTATCTCCATTACAAACGGTACTTTTACCGAAGGTGCGCTCCCGTCTCATACTTTATTCTGAGTATGCACGGGTTTCTAAGCATACACACAAACGCGTTTCTCGTTGTAAACCAGCCCATCGAGAACCACGACGAGGAAATTGAGACTCCCGGCGAGAAAAAAATTGTTCTCTTTTTTTCTCGTCGAGATCCACGACCACACGACCGTTTTCCTCGGCAAAAAAGCTCTGCCACCAAGTTTCTTGATGGATTTTGTTGTGGTAGGAAGGAAATGCTCAGCATAGAAAATCACTAAAAACTGAGCATGTGCTATCTCCATTACAAACGGTACTTTTACCGAAGGTGCGCTCCCGTCTCATACTTTATTCTGAGTATGCACGGGTTTCTAAGCATACACACAAACGCGTTTCTCGTTGTAAACCAGCCCATCGAGAACCACGACGAGGAAATTGAGACTCCCGGCGAGAAAAAAATTGTTCTCTTTTTTTCTCGTCGAGATCCACGACCACACGACCGTTTTCCTCGGCAAAAAAGCTCTGCCACCAAGTTTCTTGATGGATTTTGTTGTGATAGGAAGGAAATGCTCAGCATAGAAAATCACTAAAAACTGAGCATGTGCAAAGTTGCCAGCACAGCTGCAAAATCCCCGGCTGCATTAGGGTGCATGGACAGAATGTGGAGTTAGAGAGCAGCAGGATCAACCAGGTTTCTTGCAGAATACAGAAAATTAATCTCATAGTGACTGAGCGAGTATGAACAGTGTGTAATACAGCATTTATTGATAGTATTTATGATGTGGCTCTAGTGACACTTTAAGCAGGTGTCCAAGTCCTAACATACTTCGGGTAAAGGCATTTTTTTGTCCTTATAATAAAATGTTACTGTTTTGCCTTTGTAAAACAAAGGTGGATATAAAACACAAATCTGTGCAAAAAGGATTTCTCTCTAAATATGAATGAAAAAAGTCATAGAGCCCTGCTACAAAAGAATCCCTGTTCCCTTATAAGAGTTAAGACTTAGGAGGTAAGTAATGAAGATAATTTAATTTAGGCTTTAATACGAGAATTCTACAGTCTCCTGTTGACCAGAACATCAGGGAGGAAACAACCTGCTGTGGTTATGAATGGTTTTACTTCTAAGAGCAAAGATCAAGTGTAATGTGGAAGAATTTTAACTATAATTTGACTGGAGGTCACAGGCAGACCTGTAAATCCTTAGCCATGTTTATTCAAAATGTGAAATGGCAATATAACAAGATCAAAAGGTCAAAGAGCAATCAACGATTAGGTTTTTAGAAACTTTGGACAGCCTATAAACTCTTATGATTTGTTGGCGATTCTTTGAGTTTAACATCAATTTAGCTATATTGTTTACACCGTTGGTTTGAGAAATTGTTTTTTTTTTAAAGTATATCTCTAGACAAAACTTGTTTTTACATTTGGATAAAGTAGGGAAGGGTTTTGTGTTCCCACTCTCACTGGTGATTATTGTAATTTTAACAGAAAGTGATAGTAAATCCAAACTTTTAGGCCTCGTACACACAACCGTGTCGAGGAACTCAACGATGAAAAAAGAGAACAAGTTCTCATTTTCCTCGATGGGAGTCTCAATTTCCTCGTCGTGTTTCTCGTCGGGCTGGTTTTTCGATGAGTAACACGTTCGTGTGTATGCTTAGAAACCCGCGCATGCTCAGAATAAAGAGGAGCGCACCTTCGGTAAAAGTAGCGTTTGTAATTGTGATAGCACATTTGTCACGCTGTAACAGACTGAAAAGTGCAAATCGCAGGAGCTAGGGAAAAAAAATTCAATGGGGCAGGGGTGGCCCGTCCATTATGGGCGCACGGGCGCTGCTGCACTATCCGTGCGTCCGGCCCCTATGTAGGATTCCGGATGCATAAATTCCAATGTGGGGTGTGTTTTTTATAAGCGCCTAATTACAGAGTCTCCAATAGGCTTCAAAATAGGGTGGGTTTGGAGGGCAGAGAAAGCGAACTGAGCCCACCCAGGTGTGTTACAATAGTGAATGAATAATCACTATTTGTAACACTGAACCTCCTCCCAGCCAATCAGAAAGCTGATCTTGAGACCCATCACCTGATTAGCTGAAAGGACAGGCGATGCCTAGGAGGAGGGGAGGAGACTCATGGCGGAACCCCTTGATGGAGAAGAGGACGCAGGATCCGCTGCCACCTAGATGTGGTAAGTGCCGGACTGACTGGCAGACAGCGAGCGGGGGGGGGAGGTGCAGCCACCATTGCAATAGGGACATTTGTTTCAAAAACAGTAGTCTAGTAGATGATTTCCCCACACTTTGGGAACATTTCCTTTCACTTCTTGTTATATTTATGGGACAGCAACTGAAGAAAAATCTCCTAAATGGGACACAAGCAGCAAAAGAAAACCTAATAGGGTTTGTAAAGTGTAACTTTTGAATAGAGTAGGGAAAGGCTTAGACCCTCTGTTGAGTTCTTATTAGTGTCTTTGGGGAGATTCATCCCTCTATTTGTACTGATGATCTTTGTCAGAGGAAGGGGGAAATCCCACATTTTTGAGTTGTTCCTAGAACAAGAGGTAAGGGGAGATCTTACATTGGAAACAATATTACAGGAACAGCCATCTAAGAGGGGCATTCTCTGCACTTTGGGAGATTTCCTTTAACTTACTAATGTGTTTTTGGTATAGGAATTTAAGAAAAATATTCCCAATGGTACATAAAAAAAACTGTAAAATTATGACCAGGCAGAGGTTTTAACCCTTTCCTATGTTATCCAAAACAAAACAAAAAAACTTTTGGCTATACCTATACTTTAACCCTCCCCTTTGTGATACAAAGCTCTAAACATAAATTGCCTAGAGGTACGTTTAGCTGTTCAATACAATTTCAGTTGATCCATATGATATATTCATGTACAGACCAGACTGGATGTATAAGAGCAATTCTGACATCATCGTACACTTGGCCATGCAAAAAAATTTGCTTAGGCTTTGGAAGATTTTCAAATCAGCACGAGCATGTGGCCTAGGAGGCAAACATAACCAACTAGACTTTCCATGGTAGGGTCCATTTGCTGTGGGCTAAAGAAAGTGCAATACACAAAGTGTGTTTTGGTTTCGCCATGATTGGTAGCCATGGTAAGCAGTGGTTGCTGTCTTAAAGAACATGATATATGGGATCCCATCTTTCCAAGTAAATATGTTTAAAACAGGGGTTAAATGTAAATGCCATGCCATCTTCACAAACATTCCTTATTGTTCATTTGCCTTTAACCAACAAGCACAACACATTTCACAGATTTGCATTTTTCTTCTTCAGAGCTGCAAAGCAATTTGACGCTGGATGTCTTCCCTTTGCCAGACACTGGGATCGCTGGTTGAGGATGATAAAAATGGCAATTGGCTGTCAATTACTTTTTGATTGAGGTCTGAATGGGGCTGTATCTCTATTCAGGGCCACCACTCTAACACATATTTGTGCTGGATGAAAATGCCTCACTACCACCAGTGTAGTCCTTCTCGGATAGCTAGGGCCAACCTCTAGGTGCTCGTTTACCCAAATGCTGAATGTCTGCAGACTATGATCATTGTTTTAGTTTCTACCTCTTCTTGCAGTACATTTTTTAAGTGTACATTATGTCAGTCCACATAAACACCATGGATTTTTAATTAAATTGTTTAAGGCATAATCGCATCAGTCAGTCTATGATGCTTTTAGCGTTAAGATGCTGAAAGACATTAAATTACTTTTAGCTAAAGCAATGTTTCTCAACTCCAGTTCTCAAGTACCTCCAACAGGTCATGTTTTGAGGCTTTCCAATATTTTGCACAGATAATTTGATCCGTTTAACTGCCTTAGTAATTACCACAGCCATTTCATCTGAGGGAAATTCTGAAAAAATGACCCGTTGGGGATACTGGAGGACTAGAGTTGAGAAACATTGGCCTTGAAGCAACTTATGTCTGTTGAGAAGCTTCAGACACACCTCTGTGACCATTTTTTTTATCATAAAATGAAATGCCCGTGTAGCTCAAGCAGTCTTGTCAATTGTTTTACCAAATAGATTATTTATGACATTAGGATGAAGTCATATGGAAGAAAGAGTGAGAAGATGTGTTTGCTATCTGTTTAGATGGGTTCTATCTCCTGTAGATTGTTTCCCCCCAAAAATCCAACATGTTGTTACCTAGTTAGCCACTTTTATCACAACTAGTGGACTTGTCAAGTTATCTAGCCTCTTCATCCAATATTTCCAAAGATTTGTGGTTTGTGCTGTTCAATGACTTACTGATGATACTGATTGCAAATGCAAAGAAAAGTCCCTTCTCTCTTCATTCTAAAAAAGTCTTAGTTTACTTCTTCAATTGAAAGGTACTTCTATTACCTTGGTAGAGTGGTTCATGCAAGTTTGCTGTGTGTTGCTTACCTTGGGTGGAGGTGGGTTCTGTGACGTCATGCAAAGGTTCGCTGGATGACACTGCAGCCTAGCTGTCAAAGCTTTTGTTAAATGCCTGTTGTTTCTGAATCTGTGTAATTGCAATATTTAATTGAATAAATTGAGTATTTTAAAAGTGCTTTGAGACTATCCCCCTTTTATATTTAATGTACACCTTTGTCAGAACTTGTTGATGGAGTGCAGGCTGAGGTTTTCATTATATGCTGGGGACTTTGCTACCAATTCCGGTTGTTGGGGTCACTGAGCTTTGTAGAGATCCAAGGGTGAGAGTGTCAGCTCCTCTAAACTATACAGATTAAGCACCATTGATCTCTATAAGTTGAGAGCATTGTGGTGTGGTAAGAGAAATCATTGTCTTATAAGCACCTTGAACACTGCACCACTTTTTATATCGGAACAGCTTTGGTTTGCATGTGGAAGGACTTCATAAGGTTATTGACTATGACCATTGATTATTTCACTGTGATGGATTTATGGAAAAAATAAATTGTATTTATTTATTTATATATTAATATATTTTCACACTGTGGCTATGTTATAATTGTATTAATTTATTTATTTTTTCATGTTGCCCTATTCACACAGTTTTGATGAGCTTTTAAATATGAAATAGCATTTCATCGCATGCACATGTGTGGGAGTTCACCTTATGAATTTATTTATTTATTCATTTTTTTTATCAAAAAAGGTTTTATTAAACAACTTCCAATATACAAATCATATGCTTTTAAACAGTAATATGTACATATCTCATTTAACGTTGTAGCACCTAGAGATATAAACGTAAAGGGTTATTTATGAAAGGCAAATCCACTTTACACTAAAAGTGCAAAGTACACTTGAAAATGCACTGAAAGTGCACTTGGAAGGGCAGTTGCTGTAAATCTGAAGGGGACATGCAAGACAAATAAAAAACATAATTTTAGCTTGCACATGATTGAATGATAAAATCAGCAGAGCTTCCCCTCATTTCAGATCTACAGCGACTGCACTTCCAAGTGCACTTGCAGTGAACTTGTAGTGCAAAGTGGATTTTCCTTTCTTAACCCCCATAGTACACAAGCACTCACGTTTTTACTCTCCCCTTAATGCAGATAATACATATAGAACAAAATCACCCTGTGGGGCACTTTACTAGTCTGAACATTACCAATTCCCTTGGACTCGTGTGTCAAGTCAACGAGATCATAGCCTTTCAAACCTGCCCAGACTAAGGCCTCTTTCACACGGAGCGGTCCGTTTTTCGGTCCGCTCCGTGTGTGTCCGTCGGCTCACACTGTGTGTGTCCGTCGGCTCACACTGTGCAGGGACCGCCCTGTCTCTCCTCCGCTATCCCCTATGGGGAATCGGATGCCAACGGACCGTCTGTCCGTTGGCATCCGATCCGATCGGCCGGACAGAAGAAAAATAGTGTTTTCTTCCGTCCGAAAAACGGATCCAGACAGACGTGGATCTTAGGCGGACGTTAGCGGATGCATCATCCGCTAACGGACGCAATCCCACAGGGGCCCATTACAAGTCCGTAAACGGACTTGTAATGAGCGGACGAACGGTCCGCTAATGTGAAAGGGGCCTTACACACCTCTGAATGCTCCTTGTCATATACTGTATCACATACTTAAAAGCATAATGTAAATAAAATGTCAGTACAGGACCACCAATCAGGTTCAAGGCTCCATTGAAAGCTTGATTGTTATTAATAAATCAGAAGAGGGACAATATATATATATATATATATATATATATATATATATATATATATATATATATATATGTGTGTGTTTCTTTTTTTTTATTTGCTGTAGAAAGTGTTTAAATACCTGTGCTGGCCTGGCAGTATGTTGGAAAGCCAGACCACTGGTCAACACTGAGTGCAGTGGTTTAGGTATCCAGTGGTCTGACATGCCCCCATGCCACAGTGCTCCAAGCAACATTACATTACATTAATAATATAGGCAATTGTTGGTTCAGTTGGGCTAAAACCACTTTGTCTTCCAAAGCTCTGTAAGTTTTAAAGACAGAATCATTCTTTATAAATTCAGCTATAAGCCTACTGATTTGGCAATTATGTTGTCATTACTTATACTATCCAAATAATATGTAGGTGCATCTCCAAAAATGAAAATATCATCAACAAGGCAATTTATTTCAGTAATTCAATTCAAAAAGTGAAACTCACATATTATATAGATTCATCACACACAAGGTGAATTATTTCAAACATTTATTTATTTTAATTTTTATGATTATGGCTTACAACTAGTGAAAACCCACAATTTAGTATCTCAGATTTTTTTTATATTACATAAGACCAATAAAAAAAGGATTTTTAATACAGAAATGTTGGCTTACTGAAAATTATGTCCATGTACAGTATAGTATGCACTCAATACTTGGTATGGGCTTCTTTTGCCTGAATTACTGCAATGCAGTGTGGCATGGAGGCGATCAGCCTGTGGCACTGCTGAGGTGTTATGGAAGCCCAGGTCAATATTATATTAAAAATGTATTTTATCTCCATGCAATCTATAGGAAAAAAAAAAAAGCAAAAAAAGTTTGTTTCTATTTTGACCAGTTATCATATAATAAAATACATATATTGAAAAGATTTATCCACAAGGAAGATTTAGTGAATGTCTCATTCACTGTTTTATAAATAGGCCTCTCGTACTGTTACTGTAGATCAGCCTTTCTCAACCAGGGTTCCTCTTGAGATTTTTTAGGGGTTCCTTGACCAATGTGTAGATATAAGTTGTTCTGACCACCAGAATAAGGGGGCAATCCCCAACTGACTTGCAGTGTAAAGGCTGGTACACTTGAATATCGGCTAGAAACTGGTCAACATTTGGCCAGTGTGTACAGCAGCCTGTCCAAAAGAAGCAAGCCTATTGTCCAGCTACTTTCGAATGGGCATGCTGGAAAACCAGCAGTTGATTGGCATCCAATAATTGACTGCGAGCGCTGACTGGTTTGTTCATGGTGAGGAAACAGTCTTCATGTCAGAACACAATAGCTCAGCGGGGAGATCGCTGTACTAACTGTGCATAGGTACAACAAGATTCTTGTGAGCTCCACATTTATTTATTTTTTTCAGCACGCTGGGTAAAAAAAGAAACGACTCATGTGTACCAGCCTTAAGGGTTCATTTCTACACATTGACAACTAGAGGACATTACTTAATAATATATAACATATGTAATATAAAAATGTAATTTAACCACTTGCCGTACTAAGCAATTTCAAAAAAGTTCAAATACATGCAAGTTAATTCATGATTTTATTTATTTTTTGCTAAAAAATACCCCCAAACATTATATATTTTCTGAAAGTAGGTCATAGAGAATAAAATGGTGGTTGTTGCAATTTTTTATGTCACTTGATATTTGCACAGCCATTTATCAAACACAAATTTTCAGGACAAAAATGCACTTGAATTTTAGTACACAAAAACAGAATATAATACCCAATTTTTTCAGTGAAATATAGGAAATTTTTCTGTGAAATATATAGGAAGAGTATATACCAAAACATATCTAGATTTAAAATTAAGCACGCCTGTGAAGTGGCTACAAACTATAATAAAGGCTTTAAAAGCGTTTACAGGTTATCATTTTAGAGTTAAACGCAAGCTGTGGTCGTAGAATTATTGTCCACACTCTGATGTTTCGGGGTGAGAACTCACATATGTGTGCCAGACCTTTGTGCGCATTTGCATTTGGGAGTTGAGTACAGGGGCATGGGGTTGCTTTGAAATGTTAAAAAAAAAATGTATTTACAGTTTTTTACCATTTTTTTAACTATTTTTTTTCATTGTACTATACTGTAAAACCTTGGTTTGCGAGCATAATTTGTTCCAGAAATATGACGTAATCCAAAGCACTTGTATATCAAAGCATTTTTTTTACAGGGTATAAAAGAGAAGAGAGGCTCCTCTAAGTGTAGCAATAAGTTGCTAAATGTTGTACCTTCATTAAATGTAAACCATATTGCTACACTTAGAGGCTCCTCTCTTCTTTTTTATATTCGGTTGTGACATGATGCTACTCTTATATCAAGACATCGCTTGTATATCAAGGCAAAATTTATTAAAACATTTTGCTTGTCTTGCAAAATGCTCTCAATCCAAGTTACTCTCAAACCAAGGTTTTACTGTATTGCTATCACAAGGCATGACTACACCCCCTGCAATAGCTTTGAACAGTCACAGGCGCCCTTTATGGAGAGATCAGGAGTCTATTGGATCCCTGATTCTCCCTTTGCCCTCCAAGGCAGCTGACCAAACAGAGATCTGTTTGAGTAGCTCCCTTCCAAATCCAGAGCCTTGTAAAAGTGACTGGGCATCTGCAAAGTCATGAACTGTATGTACATGTATGTACTGTGTGTGTATATATATATATATATAGATATATATATATATCTATATATATATATACAGTATATATATATATATATATATATATATATATCTATATATATATATATAGATATATATATATATATATATATTGGAACTGGTTAAAAATGATTGCTGCAAATCATTTTGTTGCATACAGTAGGTGGTGCACAATAATTATCTGCTCTGGGTACCAAATATTCTAGGCACACCACATTTATTAGTCTCTTGTATTAGGGCCCTTTCACACTAGCGGACGAATGGTCCGCTAATTACAAGTCCGTTAACGGACTTGTAATTAACCCCTATGGGAGCGGATCCGTTAGCGGATGATGCATACGCTAACGTCCGCTCGATCTGCATCCGTTTTTGCGGACGGAAGAATGTCCTATTTTTCTTCCGTCCGGCCGAACGGATCGGATGCAAACGGACAGACGGTCCGTTTCCATCCGACTCCCCATAGGGGAGAGCGGAGGAGAGACGGGGCGGTCCCTGCACAGTGTGCGGGGACCGCCCTGTCCGCCCAACAGCTCAGCGGAGACCCCCCGCTGAGCTGACGGACACACGGAGCGGACCGAAAAACGGACCGCTCCGTGTGTAAGGAGCCTTAGGGTTGATTAACATCTACGCGTTGCAGGAATGCACCCAATAATGCATTGTGATGCTGATTATTTTGAATAACACCCCAAAACACAAAGGCAACGTGTCTGCA
Organism: Rana kukunoris; assembly: GCA_029574335.1. Taxonomy (NCBI): domain Eukaryota; kingdom Metazoa; phylum Chordata; class Amphibia; order Anura; family Ranidae; genus Rana; species Rana kukunoris. The sequence goes on from CM056051.1 coordinate 398,210,001, forward strand.
TTGATATGTGCTGCAACCATGACAATGCTGTGTTAAAAAATGTTGTCTAACTTTTGGGTGGTTTTGGTGTGTTGGAAGTTTAGTGATTTCAATGGGCTGCCTTAATGCACTGCACATTAATGCGTGACATACCACCAATTAATGCACGTGCATGAGCAAATGAGTAAATAGGCCATCCAACTTTCTACAACTTACTGATCCCACAAATCTTGAGCTGTGGGTATAATAGGTTTAAGCTGGGGTTCTCATGGACCTGAAAAATTATTCCATTATAAAAACAACGAGAAAGGCTTCTGCAGACGTGCAAATGTTATAACTTGTGGGGCAGATTCACAGAGAAATGGATTATCGTAGCGTATCAGAAATACACTACGCCGCCGTTTTTTACCTTGCTCTACGTGGAATTCAGGTAGATTTTCTACGGTAAACGACGGCGGCGTAGTGTATTTCTCCCGTCGCAATCCATCTGCGCGAGTAGGGGGCGTGAAACATTTAAATTAGGTGCGTTCCCGCGGCGATCGATCTGCGCATGCTCCGTTCGCAAATTTCCCGCCGTGCATTGCGCGAAATCACGTTGTGACGTCATTCGTTGTTTATGTAGCGTACTTTACGGGCGATCCACGTCCCGACGAGTTACGTAAACAAAATAAAATTTTAAATAAATTCGAAGCGGGAACGACGGCCATACTTAACATGGGCTACGTAAAGTTAGAGCAGCAAAAAGCTGCTCTAACATTACGTATAAAAAAATAGACGAAAACGATTGCGACGCTCGCTCGTTTGTTCGTGAATCCCCGTAAAAACACATTTGCATATCCCGACGCATTAAAACGACGCAAACTCCTCCCAGCGGCCGCAAATAGATGGCAGCGTAGATCCGAAGGCTTACGAAGACGTAAGCCTCTCGGATCGAAGCCCGAAGCCGCCGTATCATGGTTTGAGAATTCAAACTAGTGATACGCCGCGGGAAATTTGAAATTACTCCTGTCTAACCCCAGTTAGACAGGCGTAATTGTTTTGTGAATCTGCCCCTTTGTCTTTTATAATCCCAAATATTACATTATTACAATCATTTTAATTTTTTTTACATTTGGTCGACTACGGGCTAAAATGTATTCAAGCTATAACCTAATTTGTAGTTAATTTATTTATTTTTTCTGGTTGGCGTGAACCCGTTCTCTTTTTCTATACTCACATTCCCTGTCATTCTCATGCTCACAATCGTTCTGTCTTTGGCTGTTCACTTCTTTTGTCTTTTACCTCCCATCAGTGTTTTCTTTGTTGTGCTGTCATTGTTTAGAATTTCTCGGTTTGCTAAAACTGCATTTTATTGCATTTTATAGTTGTCTTTCCTCACAGAATGAAACCATAGAGGTAGTTTGCATTTAAAGGTCTAATAAACAGGGACTCTGCTGAGTGCCATTTATATTTAAACAGGTCACATAACATAACCCCAAGTGAACCTGTCACTTTGTCCATTAAAGAGAACCTGTCACCACTCTGAAATGTTTAAGCTAAAAATATTTAAAATCCAACTTTAGTAACACTTGCTTCAGTTTTAAGTAAAATGTATGCAAAAGCACTAGGGAATTCAACAGTTCCAATATTCAATTCCCTTTCTTTTCTTTGCATGGCCACATCTCCCCCTCTCTCCTTTGACATCACTGGTATCTTCTCCTGGCATGGCCTTACGAGGCCTTTACCTGACAGACCCAAGGCAGTGTGCAGGACTCAGGAGTGTCCATGATAATGGCGTGTTTTATTATAATTATGAATGACCCGACGCAAACAGCGCTTTTTTTGCGCATGCGCCGGCCGTGGACGTATCCTAGTGCGCATTCATGAAATCACGCCACAAATAGTCAATGAAACGACGTGAACGTAACTTACGCCCAGGCCCATTCTGGATCGGCGTACGCAAACGACGTCCAATACGACGCAGTCCCGACGTCCATACTTAACATTGGCTGTGCCTCCATATGGCAGGTGTAGCTTTACGCCGGAGATACGCAAATGACGTAAAAGGCTTGCGTCGGCCGCTCGTTCGTTTGTGGACTGCCGTAACTTGCTCATTTGCATATTTTACGCTGGAAATAGACGGAAGCGCCCCTAGCGTCCAGCGTAAATATGCATCTAAGATACGATGGTGTAAGAAACTTACGCCAGTCGTATCTTAGCGTAAGGCCGGCGTATCTTGTTTTCTGGCGTAATTCTCTGTGGATCTGGCCCAATATTTTTATACAGCTTATGCTACAAAAACACTGACTCCTTTACAGCATAGCAGCTGTGTTTATTCTTTTTTTTTTATTACAGTTATAGGCTATTCAACTAAAGCTTGGCATCTTCACCTTTGCAACAAAATCTAACCCTTCTTAACCAATGACACCACAAAGCTACTAATTCACCCACGTAATCCACCTCCTTGTTAGTCTATTCCTCCTTCTATCTATAATGAATGCTACTGCCAGACTCATCCACCTTATCAACTACACAACATCTGCAACTCCTTTATGCCAATCCCTCCACTGGTTTCCAATCACCCATCAAATAAAACTCAAAATATTCCCAAGATACATTTCGAAACTGTTCTAAAAAATATCAACCAAACTGTTCTTTTCTCTCCTCACTGGCTACCTAAAAACCTAATTTTGCTTGCCTTAAGAACTTCTCCGGGCCTCTCCCATCATCTGGAACTCCAATCTTTCCACCTATCACCTTTTATGTCAGTCTTTAAGCAATCCCTTAAAATATATCTCTTCAGGGAAGCCTATCCTACCTAGACCTAAAAACGTATTTTTACTTTCTCTAACAACTTATATTCACACAGTTACTCCATTTTGTATAATTTGCCCTTCCCTTTTAGATTGTAGGCTCTCATGAGCAGGGCTTTCCATACCCCCTTATCTTGAGTTGTTTTGTAACTGTGCAGTCTCTCTTTATTTTGTATAGTGCTTTTCATACATTTGGTTCTATATAAATCCTGTAGAATAATAATATGATGGTGACCATGTGCGCTCTGTGATGGAAGCGTGCTCTTGGAATGCTTTTTGCTGCGTATTTTCAGGACTATGCTAAGCCATGTGGGGGCTTTTTGTGCAAACTCTGTTGGGCATTGTAGATGCAGTGCCCAGCAGATATTACAGGGAATGGAAAGGTTTTTAGGATTTCTTCCTCACTTTATCCAAAAACAAAAACATTTTGACTGGGCATTCCCTTTAAAGGATCACTAAAGGAATTTTTTTTTTTTAGCTAAATAACTTCCTTTACCTTACTGCAGTACTGGTTTCATGTCCTTATTGTTCGTTTTTGATTTGAAGTTGCTGTAATCCTGCTCTGTTCTCCACACTTCCTGCTTGTCTGTTTCCTTATAACCACAGTGCTGGGAGCTTTCTCACGGTGGTCTAAGCTGTCATTACTGTGTGTCTAAAACTTCCCAGAACCAATCAGATTCATTTAAAAAACAAAACACTGCCCTGGATTTGTTTGTTTTTGTTCTGTGTGTCTATTTCTACTTCACAGAAACATGAAGCCAGTTCAAAAGTGAAACTAACCTGCAGGCACATTATATGATTGATTTTTATCTATTTTTAATTATTTTGAAAAGGAATCAGTTAACTTTTATGTCTCTATACCCTGTAAACAGTCATTTCAGCAAAACATTTTTTTTCCTTTAGTGACCCTTTAAGGTTGATTCACCGTGGGTTTTTTCCTGCTTTCCTTGTTCGATTCTCTTGGGCTCTTCAAAATTTTCAAGTTCCACTTGTTGTTTTAGCTACACCATTCAATTATTCCACTTTCCCACAAATTCATTTACACAAGCAGCCGAGCTGCCATTCACTCTGCAGATTCACTTAATCACTATTAATATCTGTTCTTAGGGTGATTTCTTATTAGATTTTTAAACAGATTGTGGATACTTGCATGAGAATATATGACATTTTATATAGAGGGTACATTATACAATTTTCTTATTCAATTTTATTTAGAATTTACCTTCAACTGTGTAACACAAGGGCCTAATTGATTGTATACAAATTGAAAGTGTTCAGGTTTGACCTTATATTATATGGTTTTGGTAAATCTAAAGGAAAATTGTACAAATAAATTGAGTAATGCATGACCAGCAAGTTACGTAATCTCGTTAGCAATGCACAGTTTATAAATCCAAGTTAGGGCTTAGACCTTTCACATACAGTAAATGGCCAGTCCATGTACAACTGAAGTTTTAGTTATGGTCAGACACCTATGGATTTACACCTCAGTGTGGAGTCTCAAAGCTATTTTTAATGTAAAATAAATGTAAGTTTAAAAATCTAAGTAAAAACCCCTTGTAGTGGCTGCAGTAGGTGGGTGGAGCTTGGAACTTGTGCACAGAAATCTCATTGGCAGAGATCTCAAGAAAATAAGCTAGTAGATTATGCAACTCCCTGACTCTTTTAGTTGCTATTATCTAATAAGTCTACATGTCTAGCCCTAATTCCAGGGGTCAAGTCCTGGGGAAAAAAGTGTGGGAACTCCCACCCAAGATCCACTCCCCCACAAAAAAAAAAATGATACGCTCATATGCAAAATTACTAAACCGCATGTTTTTTTTTTTCTTCGATCCACTGTACCTTAGTAATCCTTTATGTTACTGGCCGCTTCCTGTATATGGATTCATCCGGTAGTGTGCAAGTATTCCATCACTTCCTCGATGCCGCAATGTCTCCTGGTAGCTTTTGTCATTGTTGCGAAGGCAAGTTCTTTCTAAATCCCGCGATAACTCGCAGGAGACTTCCGCAATGTCTCCTGGGAACAATGACAAAAGCTCCCAGGAGACATTATGGCATCAAGGAAGTGACGGAATACCCGCATACTACCTAATAAATCCATATACAGGAAGCGGGCAGTAACATAAATGATTACTATGGTTCGCCTGCCTGTGATAGTGACTCGAGCTGGGCATCGCCGCTTAGTGAAGGATTGTTTTGGGTGGCTCGGCTGCTCTCTGCTGCTCTAGTCCTGCAAAGGGAACTGAGTTCCTGCTGTGAAAAAAGTGCAGGAACTCCGTTCCCACGCGTTCCCGTAGGACTTGAGCCCTGCCTGATTCACATCAGAAAATAAAATGCATTTGTGATCTGTTATTCGTCTTTTTAAAGCGGGGGTTCACCCTAATCAGCCTAAAAAATCTATATACAGTTACATCCAGCATTCTGCTGACACCAACAGTATGCTGTTTTTTTTTTTTCCAGCTGTACTTACGATTTTTCTGGGTTCTATTCACCCGGCTTCCGGGTTCTCGCTTCCCGGGAGTAGGCGTTCCTAAGACGACGCATCGATGATTGACGTGCGAAAATATCCGAGGGGGACTCGGCACTTTACAGCGCCTGCGCAGTCAGCTCTACACGGCAGGCGCTGTATAGCGCCGTAAAGAGCCGAGTCCCCGTCGGATATTTTCGGAAGGCGATGACGCGCTTGACCCGCACGTCAATCGTCTCCTGGGAGGATCTACACTCACTCCCAGGAGACATTGCGCAGAGCTCCCCGTCGGGGGAAAACGCCCACTCCCCGCAAGGAAGAAGACCCGGAAGTGCGGCTGAAGACAGGTAAGTGTACACCTTAAAAAAAAAATTACAACGCTACAAGCCTTTATTAAGGCTAGAGATAGGTTAGCCAAAAAGTTAATTTTAGGATGAACCTCCGCTTTAAATTCAACTGAATTGAAACATCACATACAAAATGTATACAAAATATTTCTAAAAATATGAACAAACTAATGCAACAATGTTTCAGCCCCAGCAAACATTTTTTTTTTTAGTTTGTTACTATTTTTGTGTGTGTAAAATATTAACAAATGTTAAAAACGTTTTCACAAACATAGGTGTTTTTTTAATCCCAAGGCCTTGTTCACACCTGAGCGTTTGTGATTGTGGGCAAAATCACTTTTATTTTACCTGTGATCCCAAACACTCTAAAAAACTGAAAAATCACACCATACTTGTTTCTGTGCCATTCATTTTCAATGGCACCTAAACATGGGTGCAATTCTGCCACAATTTTCTTGTTGCCTAAAAATCAGCCCCTGCTCTTGAGCTAACTAATGCAGGCCATACACGATTCAAATTTCGAACGAGCCGTCGAGCGATAAACGAACGCGGCGATTATAAAAGCATGCGAGTGTACCATCAATTACATACGAAAATCGAGCGAGAAAACACAATGTTTTCATACCATAGAGGAAGTGATGTAATCTTCTGTGGCCTTTTAAACACACCCCCTACTGTCAAAAGTCGGGTCGTGCCAACTCGGATCATGCGCAGTTATGTTTCTTGGGAAAAATCGTCCAACTCTACCATTAACGATACGATTTTTGGAAGTTTTTCGCAAAAAAAAACAACATGTTGGTTTTTGAAATTTCGCCTGTCGTACGAAAATCGCGTGTCGAACACGCACACTAATGATACGAAAATTGGCCGATTTAACGCTCGTATGCGATTTTCGATCGAAATTCGAATCGTGTATGGCCTGCTTAAGGCACAATACATTAATTACAGGCACCAGGAGCCAATTGTAGTACATCTTGGACTGGAGCTCATAACAAATCTGAGCTTTACTCAGCTTTACTATAAGCTCCCAAGGTTCACTTATGCCTAGTACTGGCTTCAAACCTTTGTAGTAACACATTTTAAAGCCCAGTAGTGCAGTTGACGGTGATATGCGCACTGTCTGAATTCTACCCCAAAGTAGACTTAAAACCACTGTAATAAGGCTTACCACAATAAAAACATGTTTTTACATGCTATTGCCAAAAATAGTGCAGATGCATTTGCCTATTGAGGCATGTTAAAAGCCCAAATCATACTTAGAAGATATTTTGTTTAAATTTTAACTCTGCGCCCAGGGCACCAATAGCACTATTAAAGCATCAAGGGTTTGACATGCATCCCCCCACATCTCACTGTAAAGAGGTCCGATCATGCCCTATTCCTATTACAAGGGATGTTTACATTCCTTGTAATAGCAATAAAAGTGATCAAAATTTTATTTTATTTTAAAACTATTTTTTTAACTAAAATAAACAATAAAAATAAATATATATTTTTGAAGTTCCCCTGTCCCAGTGTGCTCACACGCAGAAGCGAACGTATACGCAAGTCCCACCCACATATAAAAACAGTGTTCAAACCACACATGTGAGGTGTCGCCACAAACTAATTGTAGCCCTAGATCTCCTCTGTATCTCAAAACATGAAACCAGTAAAAAATTGGAAAGCGTCGCCTATGGGGATTTTTAAGTAACAAAGTTTGGCGCCATTCCACGAGCGTGTGCAATTTTTGGAGAGTGACATGTTAGGTATCTATTAACTCGGCGTAACTTAATTTTTCACTTTATGCAAACAAATTTGGTTAACTTTACTGTTTTGTGTTATCCACAAACAAAGTGCTGGATGAGAAAATACAGCCATTTGTTGAGGAAATTATCACTTAGTATGACCAGGGGTAAAGGGGGTCCACCGTCCCTTTTTTCCTCAGACTGCTCTCAAAAAATTGTACATAAAACCGGTGGGTGCCCAGTTTGTCTATAAAGCTCAACATTCCACCAGACTAATAGTCTGAGTAGCCCCCCCCCATAATTGGCAAGTTCTGTCTTCTCTATTCCAGGACATGTATGGCCATATCAGTTTGTCAAGGTATCTCTCCAATAATAAAACAAAATCATAGCAAAAAAGTTATGCAAAGGCAAATCTTAATCATGGCATAAATCAAAACAAAAAAAAAAGTTAAAGAGAACCCAACGAGTTTTCACCGCACCCCACGTGGCTTCATCAGGGGTAAAATAACAGTGTGTGTGCATTGTACACAAATAGAAATCAAATTTAAAATGACACCTTCCCCATGAGGAGGGGGCAGGAGGGATTCTGCAGTTTTGTAAAAAGCATCTAGGTGGGGCTGAAACCATTTCTTGCTGTTTCATTCCAGAAAAGGCACCGCAACGGGTCTACAACGGGAAATCACCAGAGTTCTTTTCTGGCAGATCAGTGATTATTTTTCTGTAAATAGAGGACCACATAGTGTAAATGTACACGTATTGCAGATATGTGGTGCATATATTTTTACTAAAGGTGGAGTTGTCTTTTAAAAGATAAGTGCCCCATAAAAGAAAATGCACTTATGCTTTTTACCCTTTTATCCTGACCTAACCAGCCCCACCCATCTATGGTTCCGTAAAGGGCAGGCATGGCCAGGATGTAAATAAACATTAGAGTCTGTGGTCACTGGATAAAGAGAAGTATACATCTGTGTAGGGAGAGTTTGGGTTTCCTTAGGTCAAGAAAAAGGGGCAAAAAAAGATAAATGCACTTTGACTTATCCCTTAACCATTAGTTGCCAGAACCTTTGATTGTGTCTGATTTATGTCTTTTGTGACCCTGAATCTTTCAAACTCCACTTAACTCATTGACAGGCCATTATCACAGTATGAATTCTTTTTTTTTTTTACATTTCTTAAGTCTTTTTTTTTAACATTGTCCACATTTTCAAGCAGGCCAATCTATGTAAATAAATTACAGTGATAGGGGTTGGTGCAAATTACACCACTGACAGGTGTACACAGATCAGTAAGAAAATACACTTACCTAAGCACATATATACATTCAATTGTAGTTAATATATAGAAATTAGGATGACTGAATACAATTTTTCTTACAGTTTATAAATTCATATATTGGGGTGTTTTCCCCTTACATATTTCAGGCACTGGGATGCAAAGGCAGAGGTTATTATGAAACCTACAGCTGGAAACTCTTTAGTATTTCTGGTATTGATATAGCTCCTTCAATATATGCAGTGCTTAGACATACAGCCAGCGTACATATGACTCCTACTTACAAACGGGTGGAGACAACAGGAAGTGAGAGGAAATCTACCCCTAGGAAGGAAAATTCACTCCTGAAAGCATTCTCACAGGATAAAAGATGTCTCCACTGATGCTCTATCACCAATCCTTGTTTCCACTACAACCCAAAACGTTCTAAATCCAATTGTCACAGGGACAGATAGTGAGGTGAAATATTCTGACCAGGGGCACAGACAGCAAAACAAACATTACAGGGGTGTTAACCCTTCCCTATGCTATACAAAAAACTTTAAAAAAAAAAATAATTTGGCCTGGAGTTACACTTAAAAAAAATTACCTGTTCCAACTTACATACAAATTCTACTTTAGAACAAACCTACAGAACCTGGGACTGCCTGGGACTTGTAACCCAGAGACTGCTTGTAAATTGTACATTCATACCAGTCCCTTCCCTCTAAGGATTCATACATACACATACTAGCGTCAATTTAGATAGGAGACAATTAACTTACAAGCAAGTCTTTGGAGTGTAGGAGGAAACTGGAGTACCTGTTAAAACCCATGTAAGCACAAGGAGAACATTCAACATCCATGTAAGTAGTGTTGTGTTTGGGATTGGAACCAATGACCCCATAGGCCACTGGGCTTCCTATTGTATTTAGATCTAGATGATTTAGTAATCAGATTTTTTTTAAATAATCCCTTGAACAGACTAGGGGCAACTGGACTGCTGTATGTTCTGAATTGAAGAGCCACTTTCCTTTCTATGCAACATTGCAGCAGGGCTCTGTGAAATACAACACTGGCTAAATAGAATTACAAATTTAAAAAATAATGGAATTTGACAAGTAGTATATTTATTCCCAGGGCCATCAATAATGTGCCCTTGTATTTGTTGGTGAGTGCCCTGGGTTCCAACACCTTGACCCCTCACATTATTACTTTTAATTTGTATGCTGCTTAAGCAGCTGCTGGCTTCTGTCTCTACCCACTGGCCTGTGCGTGGCCTGTCAGACCTGTAGCACAGAGCCAAGGGAAGTGGTCCGATACTCCTCAGCTTTGTGCTATTCATCAACAAGTGGAGCTGCACAGTAAGAGAGCTAAAGTCAGTGGGCTTTGCACACTTTTTAATTGTAGATTTACCAACACGTTATTGTAATGTCTTGATTTTGGTGTAACGCTTTACTTTTTTTTCTTACAGAAAGTTGGATTGAACGGTGTCTCAGTGAAAGTGAAAACAAGCGATATTCAAGTCACTCATCCTTGGGCAATGTTTCTAATGAGGAAAGTAAGTGTTTTCAAGTAGTAACTCAGGCTATAGGACTCTGATGTTCTTAGGGTCCCCACCAAGAACTACTAAAGTGTAGCAGGTGAAATATATATGGAGTACAGGAAGGAGAAATAGGTCAGGTGATTTTTATGAACTGACATTTGGAGTGGGTCATGTAATCTAAAATCAACTGACACTTACAGTAACCCTATTTAGGTTTATAGTCCATGCAGTGCAATGCAATGTTTATTTTCTTTTCACTTTTGTGTTGTCTGTTTGAATCTTTAGTGAGCTTATCAGAATTGATAGAGGGTGTTTGCTGAAAAATGGGCTTTAATTGTATGTAAACCCCAACAATGTACTTCTCTTAGTTTCTCCCTTTTTGTCTGTTTAATATTCCATTGGAAGCATTTAAATCTACAGTATCTATTTGATGAGTGGTAAAAAAATGTTGATACTTCCTGTGTTTTCTCATGTTTATCGCCGATGATTTTTTTTGTTTGTTTTATTCATTTTGCCTTAACATATACTTTAAGGCTAGGTTTACACATATCCAACTGTGGTTTGCAGTTCAGAGTCTGGTGCGGTTTTGTTCCCCTGTTCAGGTGTGAATTTTTACTTGAATTCACACCTAAATCAGACCCAAAATCGCACAGGATTAAAAATGCATCTGATTTGCATATACAGTATGTAAACTAAGCCTAAAGGATAAGTTCACCTTTTGCAACATGTTACACCCATATTCAGGGTGTGACATGTAACATGTTACAAATCCTCTGATCTCCACTCCCCATTCTGATAGGCAGTGGGGGATCTTCTCCCCTCACTCTCTGTCACAATCTGACGCCAGGCTGCGTCATTCATTCACAGTGTTCTGTAAATGGAAAACTTCAAGGTCCGACAGCCTTTGCAGCTGTTGGCTTATAGTCCCCAATGAACTACCACGCCACTATTAAGTGCTCTGGTAGTTCATTGATGCTTCCAGTACGATGTACGGCCAGACAACTTACATACAAAGTCTGCAAGAGCCCTGCATTGCACCCACATTCTTCTAATCGCGGGTGCAATACATTCTAGGCTCCCTATAAAAAAATAAAAATAAAAAAGTGTTTTTTTTTTACCTGCAAAGGGTTATTTTTTTATTTATTTTTTATAAAGGTGAACTTAACCTTTAATACTACCAGATTCTATTAAAAAGCTGAATAACAATATATCTAACATGGAGAAAAATTAGGATTTCATCATACGTTGTCCAGCATTTATTACCAGGTCTATTTCAGGAACAAAAATTTTCATAAACAAATGTTGAAATCTACAGACTGTGCCTGGAAATTAGCGCAGCTAGCAAGCATTGTGTTATTTAAAGTGGAGTTCCACCCATTTTTTTATGTTTGTCTGTGCTGCATGCCCTAATCTCATAGTGTTCAGAATGGACAAAATGTATTTATTTTGTTGCTTGTAAATACCTTTATTTTGTAGTCCTTCATTACTTCCTCCTCCTTATTAGCCTAGGCTATTAAGTCACATGGCTATTTGCAAGGGTTTCTGGGATAGGCATGTTTCCCAGTAGTCCTTGCAAACCTGACTGAAACCTATTACATTGCTTGTGCAGCACTGAGCATGTGCGAGATATGCAAAGCTGAAATCCAGGAAGTCATAGTCTGGCTTCATGATGCCCACACTTAAGATGGCCACGGTCTATGTCTAGATTATAAACTATCTAAATGCTGTAACAACCTAACAAAACGGACCTTAGTTCACAGACTAACTTTACTAGAATACATTAAGCTTGTGTATTACAGGGGTATTTATATTTAAAAAGTGAAATTGTGGGTGGAACTCCCCTTTAACTTGTAATTATGAAATGGTTGCCACCCAATCAAGCTGTTTTTGAGTGATGCTGTCATATCTATAGGAGCCCTCTGAGCCTACCATTTGTATGAACAGTCAATTAAACTGGATAAAGGGTATTTTTAGTAGACACCTATTTATCCAGGGGATGTCCCACAAAATTGTATAAAGTATGGGATATCTGGCTAGAGTCTTCATCCACTGATGCAGACCCCGATGCCTTTGATCTGTTTCTACGGATATGTATGTTTGGAGGTAATCCCTGTGATTCCAAATGTCTAGCCATTTCTTTAGGGTGTGGAGTATGTGTTGCAGAGCGTTTCTTCAGTCTTGATATATCTTTTATAATTATGACCCTGGGTCTTATGAGTATTATCATTGAGATTTTCCTTCATGGTGGCTGAGTGTACCACATGTTTAAAGTAAAGTAATTGTAGTAGAGCAACTGTTTGTTGGTTCGAGCCTGGGAATGGCCAAAGGGGTCCGTTTTATTTTTCATATTTAAAAAAATTATAAAATAAGCATAAAAAAGTGCCTGATTCATACTCTTCCTTTAAAATAAGTAGTGCTAACTCTTTCCAGTTTATAGTATCTCCTCCACCCACCTTTCTTGAACAAGCAACATAGTGTACATGATGCTCCGCTAAGCTGAACTACCATGTTTGTGTTTCTCCTGCTTGATCCTGCCATCCATGGTTGTGTCTATATGTCCTTTTACCCTTATCTATGAACAACTGATTTGCAGATGCTTTATAGAAGGAAGGGTGTGATGAAGGTAATGAAGCAGCAGCAAAGACAGAAAGGGAAGGTAATGGAATCAACAATTAGATATTTCCTTGCTGTGGGACTCAGAAATGTATGATAACAACCTCTGTGTCAATATATAGTCCACATAGAGAGGATAGAGAGGATAGTGTTGATTTTTATTATAACTGATGGATCATAAAGCAGATTTAGCTAAGGTGTAGGACAGGTACCACTGGAAAACTCCCTAAAACCTCATAAAATGGAACTGATGGTGAACAGATTTGTAATATTAGACAGTCAAACTGTCATGTATTAAGTTGAATCTTTTATTTCCCTGGCAGGAGGCAGACGGCTCTCACTAGAGGCACAGATACCAGTAGTGTCCAATCTTCTCCAGAAGCAAACATTTCACCAGCACACCAGGATCTCCAAAAATGAGTCCAAGAACTTTAATCACGTAGTTACAAAAGTCGATGTTTCAGAGCCACTCAGAACTCTTTCATCAGGCACGTCACATGCCTGATGAAGTGAGCAGTGAGCGAATGTCCAGTCACCAAATGGATTTTCAAATGCTTTATTCCAGGGCCCAACAATGACCAACATCAACAGGGGATAGGAAAGGTTGATGAAGCAATAGAGAACAGTGCGGATAAGAAGTAGAGCAGTCCTGCTCTCAGTAGTAGTAGATACAGTTTGTCGCCACTCTTGCCAGAGTGGGTGAAGTGCCTCCGGACAGACCCTTGTTATATGCCTGGCAGCCGGAATGTCACTTTTAGGTTGCTGGGAGGAACAGGTCTCTATTACAGACCTGGCTCGGGCCTCTGCCACAAGCTTAATACTTTAGTACTCAAGAGAACAATTCGGATTGAGCGAATCCTCCCAGTGAATGCAATGAAAGGGGTCGCCGGTTGACAGCTGACATGTACCTGTCAATTCCGGTAACCAGATCCCCGATGGTTCGTTCAAGCCCTTTTGGATAACCTGCCTCCGGGTTCTCCTCAAGCCGATCCCCCACCGAACGGCACACAGCCTGGGATCTTCTCAGTAATGTCGGGGACCCAGTAAGTCACTGGGGCCCCCATCAACATCTGGATGGGTCTCCATGGAGCAGGCAGCTCTGGCCAGGTGGGTCATGAGAGCGGGGTCCGTGGATGCACGCACCCTGAAGGTGGATGCCGCACCTGGAACGTGGACCCCGCGCAGAGAAGAAGAACCGCCGACCCAGAACACGCGGCAGCTGCCACAGATATACTTCTCCTCAGCATGTGAGGGAAGAACTCCTCTAATTGGCTGCTGGGGAAAAGTGACTCTGTCAGAACCCCAACTGCCACCCAGGGGTGTAATCGCAGACCGACCCACAGGACAGTTCTGAAACAGCTACATTTAGTGGAGAGGGATTATAACCTGTGACAGATTTGTATTGCTGTCTTCTGTGCTCCAACAGTATGTCTCACTCACAGGGCAGAATAACGGGCGACTGTAGTAGTCTATGGCCAAAAAGGGATGTGCAAGGCAAAGGCCGTGATTGTAGTAAACCAATAATTAAAGTCTGGAAACACAGTTAAATGCAATAATGTATGTCCACTGTAAAATAAAAGAATTAGGCTGCATTCACATCTGAGCGTTTTGTCGCCTGAAGCGCGACGCTCAAAGACGCTAGAGGGGAAAAATAACATTATTCTCTATGGAGATGGTTCACATCTCCAACGCAAAATGTCGTACGCCGAAAGAACGCCGAACGCCTGAATTTCAAACAAGTCCCGGAACCATTTTCAACGCGCGTATCGGGCAGCTTGGGCGTTTTCCATAGCCGACAATGACCTGTACAAAACCGCGATAAAAAACGCCGCAAATCATCTACGCCTAGGTGTGAATGCAGCCTTAGGGGCTTAATATGAAGCATCATAGACTGTATAGCCGGGCAAATAGCAAATTAAATCCAAATGTGTCCAAACTAACCTATATTACTAACCAGAAGAGTTAAATTAATGGCTGTGACTGTGACTGTGATAAGCCTAAATATGATTGGCTGTTGTGGTTTACAGTACTTTGCACATTCTTGTTTTTCTTTGCACTGCCATATTGTTTTATAGGTAGTTTTAAAATGTTTTAATAATAATCTGATTTTTCTGCTTTTTTCAGCAGACGAAGAGAAGGAAAATAGGGCATCAAAACCTCATTCCACTCCGGCCACTTTACAATGGTAATTTTCTTTTCCGTTGTTTTCTGTTGTAACTGTATACAATAGTAAAGCTCACCACAACTGATGGTTACACGTGTGGATGTACAACTGCCTAGTCATTCTCTTACTGGTCTCTCTCGCAGTCTCTGGTAGCAAGTTCATACAACATCCAAAAATGTGTTCTTTGCATGATTTTATGATTTGTGTACCCCAAAGCGCAAAAAAACATGCATGTGTGTGTGTGTCTACATACAGTTGTGCTCATAAGTTTAGATTCCCTGGCAGAATTTATGATTTCTTGGCCATTTTTCAGAGAATATGAATGAAAACACAAAAGCCTTTCTTTCGCTCATGGTTGACCCTGATCAAAAGTTTACATACCCCAGTTCTTAATACCGTGTATTGCCCCCTTTAACATCAATGACAGCTTGAAGTCTTTTGTGGTATTTGTGGATGAGGCTCTTTATCTTCTCAGATGGTAAAGCTGCATATTCCTCTTGGCAAAAAGCCTCCAGTTCCTGTAAATTCTTGGGCTGTCTTCCATGAACTGCACGTTTGAGATCTCCCCAGAATGGCTCAATGATATTGAGATCAGGAGACTGAGATGGCCACTCCAGAACCTTCACTTTATTCTGCTGTAGCCAATGGCAGGTCGACTTGGCCTTGTGTTTTGGATCATTGTCATGTTGGAATGTCCAAGTATGTCCCATGCATAGCTTCCTGGCTGATGAATGCAACTGTTCCTCTAGTATTTTTTAATAACATACTGCATTCTTCTTGCTATCAATTTTGACCAAATTTTCTGTGCCGTTGTAGCTCACACATCCCCAAAACATCAGCGATCCACCTCCGTGTTTCACAGTAGGAATGGTGTACCTTTCATCATAGATCTTGTTGACTCCTCTCCAAATTAAGCATGTATGGTTGTGACCAAAAAGCAAAATTTTGGTCTCATGACTCCAAATTACTTTGTGCTAGAAGATTGGAGACGTGTCTCTTTGCTGTTTGGATGTATTGTAAGTGGGATACTTTGTGGCATTTGCATAGTAATGGCTTTCTTCTGGCGACTCGACCATGTAGCCCATCTTTCTTCAAGTGCCTCCTTATTGTGCATCTTGTTTCAGCTAGACCACATTTTTTCAGAGAGTCCTGTGTTTCACCTGAAGTTATTTGTGGGGTTAGCAATTTTTCTGGCAGTTGTGGCTGAAATTTTAGTTGGCCTACCTGACCATGTTTTGGTTTCAACAGAACCCCTCATTTTCCACTTCTTGATTAGAGTTTGAACACTATTGATTGGGATTCTCAATTCCTTGAATATCTTTTTCTATCCCTTTCCTGTTTTATACAGTTCAACTTCTTTTTCCCACAGATGCTTTGATAATTCTTTTGCTTTCCCCATGACTCAGAATTCAGACATGTCTGGATAAAAGATCCAGGGGTATGTCAGGATCCAGAAACTCATTGAAAAATCATTGACCTTTTATACACACACACTAATTACAAGCAAACAGATCACAGGTGATAATGGTTACCTTTAATAGCCATTCAAACCCCTTTGTGTCATCTTGTGTGCATGTTATCAGGCCAAAATCACCAGGGTATGTAAACTTTTGATCAGGGTCATTTGAGTAATTTCTGTTGTGATTATGACTTAAAATGAGTAAACACAATTGATTGATAATAAATGGCTTCAGCCAAACACTAACCATGAGTTAAAGAAATGCTTTTGTGTTATCATTCATATTCTCTGAAAAATAACTAGGAAGTCATAAATTCTGCCAGGGTATCTAAAATTAAGAGCGCAACTGTATATGACCCTGACACATTGATCTTCCTGCTAGCGCTGGCAAAGAGCCAATAAGAGGGAGATCTCCCCGCCTGCACACAAAGTGATAATGCTAATGCGCACAAGGTGATTAGGTTGTGCCCAGGAACATCCCACACACCTGTGCGCAGGCCTATGATGATTGACTTGTCCCATTTTACAGCACCCCTATTGTTATGCTTTTTCTTTTTTTAAAAGCAGTCCTTGAGCTCCAGTCAAGTAACTTAGCCTGGGCTGAGATGATGCCATCAGTCTGCTGGAGGAAGAAGAACTTCTTCAGTTTCCTTCTCCCTGTAATAAGACTTCAATATTGTAGCTAGTCACATGGTGAGAGGCTACAGGAGCTGATCTGGGCCAGATATTTGTGAACACAGCCAAAACCTGTATAAACACCAGCATTCATATAACTGTGCCATCTATGAGCCAGCATCTTTGTCCAGGAAGTAGATGGTGATCATGGATGATGTCTAAACAAAGATAGCACAATTTTTTGTAGAAAAAAGCAGACAGAGGCATTGTCATAGAGTATATCGTGATCTCTGTGAGAGATAATAAATACTTGTAAACTTTACACTTACATGGAAAATATTTCTAATACTAAATAATAGAGTGTAAGGATATGGGAAGGTGTAACTGTACAAATACAGGTAATTCTTCAAAAAGACACTGAAACCCTTATAAATGAAAAAAAATATATACAGGGACTGTCTATATTACTCCCCCCAAAGCTACAAAACCACAGGACACTTTAATAACTACTCCCAGTTTCTGGGTCAACTCTGTCTGAAATTTGCTATCACGATGATGTACATTTCACAAAATACCAACAATTTATTATCTGCCAAGCTCCTTCCCTGTGAACTGTGACATCACTTTTCCTTCACTAAATCAAATCTAATTACATGCACATTCCAATCACACTCAGTTCTTCACTCTTAGCAACCAGAACATCAGTATATATAAAAAACTGTTAAACTTTAGGTCAATTAAAATTCCTCCCTTCAGAGAACAAATGAGGTTATTCCACAGCACATCACGGGAATATATAAACACAACACGTAGCTGGAGAGGCCGTACGGTCCTGGTGGGTTATATTTTGTCGCGGAATGGACAATGGAAAGAAAAGATTGTGTGTTAGGCCCTGGGATCATTAAACACTGCAGGTATAAAAGCCTTTCCTACACTTTCACACTAATGATGGCTCCACTTTAAAAAGGAGCAAATGGCCAGGATTGTTAGCTGCCGCCACTAGGTGCAGTTAGCAGAGTTTGTCTTACGAGCAGCACAGAGACTTGGGACTAATTGGAAATTTCCTTATACTCTGTGGCCTGGTTTTCTTATAGCCAGGTAATAAGAAATAAGAACATGACTGCCTTGAGGTGAGAGGCCCCTCTCAGACACTTCCGCCATTTGGGGCTCCCCATTGATCAAAGCAATGAGAACATTCTGAGTTACTGAATAGCAACCAGTCCATACGTTTAACTCCCCCACAGCCATTTTCAAGGAAAGGCATTGTTGTCATTGGCTGGTATATGAAAAAGCACGATCAATACTTTCACACACCATACAAGAATCAATTATGTGGCTAAAATTTTAGTGCAACGTCTACCGACTGGTTATGGAGTATAACATGAATAAGATACAGTATGTCATAAGCACACCAACAAGCTTGTTTTAATACATAACACCTCAAGGTCATTACTTAAAGGGTTAGAGCCGGTTCACACAGGGGCAACTCTTTGCGAGGCGACCTGAGCGCACACCACAGCGCAATTTGGGGCGACTTACAAGGCGACTTCAAGTTGCCTCAAGGACAGGCGACTTTCCAGTGGCCAATCAAAAAAAAATCAGCTCTGTGGGAGGGAGGGGTTTGCTTGAGTAAACAATTTTCTCTTCCTGTATTGTTGCTTCAGTTAAGACAGGGGATCTGACTTGGAGGCGACTTCCATTGAAATCTATGGGTACAAGTCACCTCAAATTTCGGATTGAAGTAGTACAGGAACCTTTTCTGAAGTCAGAGCAACTTCAGTAGTGTACATTAAGATGGCTCTATTCACTTCCATTTATTTTCTGAACCGCGCAACTTGGGGTAACTTGGGTTGACTTCAAGTCGGATCCCAAGTCACCCCGGCTCTTACTAAAAGCTAATTTAGAAAAAAATACTTATCTGCTCTGTGCAATGGTTTTACACAGAGCAAGCCCGATCCTCCTTTTTTTTGGTTACCCATCGGCACTCTGGGTACCTCCAGCCACTTGTTATGGGTGCACTTGTGTGTACTCATTCCCGAGTCCTGCTCTGTGTGTCCATAAGAGACACAAAATGGGACTTGGGCCCACCCCTCCTCACTGGCTGTAATTGACATCCGTGGGAGCCAATGAGGAGGTAGACATCCAGGGCAGCACATGGCTAGATTGAGTACATGCTAGGGTAAGTATTCAGGGGGGCCTTCACACTGAAGGTTTTTTACCTTCATGCATAAAATGCACAAAGGTTAAAAACCTTCAGCCTTTGCAACAACTTAAAGTGCACCTGTAGAGCAATAGAGCAGGGCTAAGCATTTATCTTAATGAGTGTTTTGAATTTGGACAGGCTAGTTAGGCAGGCTATTAATGATGCAATTTCCTTAATTTCCTTCCCTGCAATCACAGGTTGCAGGAAAGAAAATCGCTCAATTCCCTCATCAACAGTCAATGCTGATGGAGTAATTCCTCAGGCAGTACTGTTGTGTACTGCTGGCAGGAAGCTGTCCCTGCCAGAAGAACAAAATGATTATTGCTAGTGGCTAAAGCTGTTGGCAATAATCACATGCTGGAAATCCAACATGCTGGTTGCTCCCAAATCGATCGATGGATGTACTTAAGTACAATCAGCCTGCCCATACATGGATTAAATCTTGGCTGGTACCTGCCAAACGAGATTCCAACTATCTACGGCCTGTTTTTGACTTTAAACCCAGGCTCTCCAAATGTAGCCATCCCCTTGTTGATGATGTGGACATCCAAACCTTCCTGACCCTCCTGCAACATTGTTCTGCCAGTAGGCTGGTGCAAAAAAGAAGGCAAAATACTGACCCTATTGGTGTTAAAACTTTTTCATTTATGGTGCATCCATACCTTTAGTGAAGTTGTCCTTTAATTAACCTAATTAACTCCCCCACCCACCAAGTATATCCCACCTGGGCTAATTCTTACCTTCTTGCCTAATGCAGCAAATGCTCCTCCAACAAGCTTCCAGTCAATTTCTTGTGATATTTCATATGCATGTTTCAGCTCTGTTCCCATTAGTTGACATACTTAAATGAGCCTCTAGTAGAGTACACTTACCTTGTTGGAGAAGGAATCGCTGAATTTAGAAGAAAGGTAAGTATTTTTCCAGATGGGCAGCACTTAGCAGGGATAAAGGATAAAGGGTAAGTTGACCTTAAAAATAGACCAGCATTTGCTGATCAAGGGCAACTTATTTTCTCTTAATAATTCTGTTACTCCTTTTGGCAACCAGAGGTGAATAAAAATGCCATTGCTTTTTGTTAGGAAGGAGCATGTGACTCGCTCCCCTTCCTCCCATTTGACCACACTGACGCATGGCAATCCTCAGCCCTGTGTTAACGAATAAAGCTTATACAGTGCTTCCTCTCTTCTTTCCCAGCAGACAAACAGAGCAGCCCAAGGCAAAAGAAAGATATGTGTAGCTTATGGGGTTGACATTAAAGTGAACCCGTTTCTTTAACCTCCATGGGCAAAGCACAGATTAAGGTACAGGATGCATATAAAATCTCTATGACTAAGCCTGTAAGGGTGAAACGTGTCACAGAGGGGTGCTCTCCACCCAGGCAGGGACAAGTTGCAATGCTTGAATGGCTGAATAAACCTTACTGGGCTGTGTGACGTTATTGGTTTATGCCCTCTTTTCTTTTGCCATTGTATTAAATGTGTTCCTTAAACTTCCATGGGCAGTAATTTCTCATGTAGAGATGCCAGGACCGGCATTAAAGGGCCGGCATCTCATGTAGCAATGCCAGCATTAAAGGGTCGACTTCCACTGGTGAGAAGAGGTTAAACTGTACACATTAGTAAAATTGCAAAAATCTAAATAAAATTGTAAAAATTTTCCTGATTGAAAACATTTCAAAACTTTTTGTAAGGTTGGAAGAGAACTATGAGATTGCCGAGGGTGTTTGCATCCCCAGAAGTGCCCTTTATATGCACTACTTGGATTTCTGTGAGAAAAACGACACACAGCCAGTAAATGCAGCAAGCTTTGGCAAGGTAAGCACAATATCTAGGGCTATAAATTAAAAAAAAGTGTGTTGGAAACTGATTTTCAAAATGGAATTGCCTATAATTACTGTGCGGGACTTTGTCAAAACTGGAGCAGCTGTGCATGACAGCCAATCAACTTTATGTTCAGCTTAATCACTAAGGCCTCTTTCAAATGGCGCTGACTCTGTGAGCAGATCCACTGTGAACAGGCATGGATGCCGATGTGTTGACATCCGTGCTCGTTCTGTTCCTGGTAAGCAGACCCATGTTAGCTCTATGGGCAGCTAGATGTAAATATCAGGCTGCCTGCGATCCGGTCCACAAGACAGAAAAGAGCACAGTCCTCTTTCATTTTTTTTTACGGCCCGGAACGTACCTGAAGTTAGTAGTGTGTAAACAGAAAGAAGTCCGCTTACACCAGCGTATCCATAGGGCTACATGGTCCTTCCGATCAGGTTTTCCTGAAAAACTGACAATTTCCTCTTGTTGTTTTTTTTTTGCTAAGAAAGATGTATATACTTGCCTATTTTCAGGCTGCTTCATTCCAGTCATGTGACATGGCTCCCTTGTGTCAGCCAGTGACAACTGCAGGAGGGAGGAGGAAGCGCCAACAATGGATGGGCCATAGGAACCTATAGAGACATCACCACCCCCAGGCCTTCCAGCTGTTGTCAAGCAGGAAGGAGGAGAAAGTGCCACCAATGGATGGGCCATAGGAACCTATAGAGACGTCACCACTCCCAGACGTCCCAGCCATTGTCAAGCACTCTCTCCTCTTCCCTGCAGCTGCTGCTGGCTGATACATGGAAGATCACGTGACTGGACCAAAGTGACCTGAAAATAGGTAAGTATATTTACCTCTCTTACACAGATTAGTCAGCATAAGTGTTAAGAAGCTGAAAGGAGCATTTTAAGGTTAATTAGGTATATCCTAGAATTTCATTGTAAGCCTTGAAAATGAAAGATAGAACCAGACTGGTTACCATGCACATCTGCATCAGATTCTGTCTGCTCCAGTATTGATGAATTACCCTCTATGTTTTTTGGCTTCTTAAAATTAGCATAGTTGTTTTGACAAATAAGGTTTTGCCAACAATAATATTTTACATGTTCTATTCTGGAGTATATTTATTAGGCTGGGTTCATGCCTTATATGGATGAGGCTCACAGAAGGTGTCTGGTGTGTCCCTGTTCTCCGTTTCAGGGAGGAATCAGGACCGAATTTTTACCTGAATTCGGACATGAAACTCAATCAAAGACACACAGGACCCCTGTGCAATGAGCTTCGCAGCCGCCCGGGAGATGTGTGAACCGGCTCAATTGAGAGTCGGCAATAATCTCCTGTCATGCAAATTGAATGTGGGGAAACCCGCATCCAAATCGCATAAGTGTGAACCCAGCCTCAGCCTCATGCTCACAATAGAAAAATAATTAAATGACATCTGAATAACTAATAGCTACTGATCTCCTATTTTCAATCCCTTAAACTTTAAACTCAACTTGTAATCTCAGTTAACCCCTAAACATAGCCTGCTCATCCACAAAGCAACTTGGGAAGGAGCCTAGGCCTGTCCTGGGGCCCAGCTACAAGGGGAAAGGTCCAAGCTAGATCAGAAAATGCAAATAGTACAACTTCACTGTGACTATTAATGGGCCTTATCAATGTTCTTTGAAAGGATAGGGAAAGAAGATGCTTTTTTGGTCTTAAAATTGATGAAGACAGGTTGAAAATTCTAAGTTGATTAGGCTGATGTTTTTCTTGATATTGGTGTTTTGATTGCTGTTGCTAATATGTTGCTAACATTAATATATGGACATTGCACAATTTCATGTCTTCTGTAATAAAAGCTAGATATAATTCTCTGGTTTGTATATAAGCGTGACGCAGTACCATTTTTTTTAAGTTACTACCTTTTACACAATTCAGCCACACCCACTTTTTTGCCAAAGTGCATTTCACATTCTTCCCAATTTATAGACTGTTCATCCAGGTTGACATGAGATGAATCAAGGAGATTTGTACATCCTGCAGGGTGAGAGGATGAGAGGGTAAAAACAGGGTGACGTCCTAGATTTTAGAATGTGAGTTGACATGGCTGCACATTTGCTGTGACTACCTTTGTGCACCACTAGTTGGTCACCCTAGTAAACATCTCTCTGGCTTGACATCTCTGCAGACCATTTATTTTAACAACAATTATTGCATAAAACTTTATGTGCATTTAATATTTTATAAATGTTATTTACATGTTAAAGCCTCCCTTGTGTAGACACCGAAAAGCCCTCAGACTGCTACTGGGTGCCGCTATCTTGGATGAGATGTCAGTGGGCCTAGCAGACTCCTGTCATTTAGGTGACGTCTGACAGTACTTACCTTCATTCCTTCATAGCAGCTACTTAAAAGATTAGGACATTGATGGGAGGAGGGGAGAAGCTGGGTCAGCACAGACAGCAATTAGACACCCTCAGGAGAGAATAGGGCTATGGTGTGCAAGCAGAAGCTGTGCTAGGGAATTGACTAGTCAATTGTTCTAGCACGTTCCAAGGTACATGGCAAGTGAATGAAAAAATTATTTGTGGAAAATACAGTCAGCAAAATAGAACAAAGTAAAAAAAAAAAAGGTGACGGTATAAATTTACTGATAAAATACCCACCACCCAAAAAAAATAAACCCAAAAAACTTACGAAGGACAATAAATGAAATGTACTAGAGTGGATAATTATTTATTTTCAGGCATATTTTGGTTGAGCTTGCTTAAAAAAAAAATGTAATTGAGGTTCTGCCTTGCTGGAATTTTGGCAATCAATATTTTTTGCATTAAAATAAATTTCACTAAAAACACTAAGCCTACGATTTTCCACCCTAGTCCAAAAACATATTCGTAGGCTTCCATCCACACTGGCCTCACAGTATGTACGGCTGTGGTAGGCCCAATAGATTCTAAGATCCTTCCTGGGGAACTAATTTTTCCACTGAAAAAGGATAATGCATAATGCTGGTACTACAATAATAAGTAAAATAAATTCATAAATACCCAAAGTTGGGCAACAGAGGCCTCAAAACTTGATTCTTCCCCTAAATAGGAAGCTGTATTGTATAACATTAGCGTTAAGTTTCTTCACAGTGTAAGGCTTGACAAAAGACTCAGCAAAAACTTTCACTTTCTTACAGAACCTTCCTTTGATTTTCTCTTCTGTGTTGGCCTACTGCAACTTAACCATTCTCCTCCTGGGCCAACCATCAACTCTATGTGTTGTTCTCCAGGCCAATCTACCAGAAGGGGTTAAAAGAATTTGGCTATTGAGTCAAGGAATGTTAGATCAGTAGCTGGAACAGCATGGGGTGTTCTTATGGCAAGCTTCATTGAGTCCATACAAAAAAAAAAAAAGAAAAAGAAATGGGCAAGCTGTCTGTCCATTTATCAAACCGAGCAGCACTTTGTCCAAAAAGTTTCCATAAACTTTATTTTTATTTTGAAGTGTTTTCTGAGGTTCTGCTCCAGAAACAAATCTGGTACAACAACTAGATGAGAGCAAGACCTAAAGCTTTGGTGCAGATGTGTAAATTAGACAGGGCTGTTGAAAATACATGGGTGACGCATTCTCCTTCTGAATGGCTTTTAATAAAATAAGCCCTCCGTTTTCAAACACAATGAATAGCAACATCTTGGAAATTCATCAAAACTGACTTTCTTTATTATTATTTTTTTTAATCTGAACAGCTGAATGCATCCATCTGTTTGTCAAATGTACAAGCATTTTTGAAGTAACAAAAACAAAGTGTGAAAAAGTTTCAAGTGTTAGATTTATGTATTCTTGCATGGGTGATGTGAAATATTATAAAGCTGGAAACATTATTCACATTTTTTTTAACAACAAAGGAAAACATTTTTAAATGAAAGATGTAAGGGCTTGTTGATTGTTAAGAACTGGATAAAAACTCAGTTGTGGTTTCAATGTGATTTTGAGTATAATGAAATGTTGCTGAGGAAATGGTTCTCTGTCCAGATTAAAAAACATGCCTAAAATATGTCACACTGTATTTTTGGTGTCCATACTTACTAATTTTGCTACTGATTCTAGGGCTGTAGGGGATAAGGGTGGATGCAACTCCTGTTGTAGAGGAAAAGGGTCTGAATTTACTCAGCGCTTTACATATCTATTGTACATCAACATCAGTCCCCGCCCTCGAGGAGCTTAGTTTTGTCATGTCTCTGCACTTTGCTCTCTCTTGACTCCTGTGCATCTGTGCATCTGTGCATCTATCCTCAGATTAGAGATTAGCAGCATGGCAGGCTGTCCACTCATTGCTGGGAGGGGGAGCAACATGAAATACTGTATTTATTGGCATATAAAACTCACTTTTTCACCCTGAAAAAAGAGGGTAAACTGTGCCTGCGTGTTATACGCAGGGGGCTGTGGAAAGTTTGTGTTCCTGAAACTTCCCTCTAAAAGTTAGGGTGCGTGTCAAACGCCGATAAATATGGTCATTTGTTAAAATGCAACTGAAAACACTGTCTGCTGTAGATTTTGTGTATTCAGTATTCCACAATGCCTACAGCTACAGAGGCTGGTGAGGACTTGTTTTAATGCTTTTTTCTGCTTGTGAGAATATGTAAATATTTCTACATCCATAGCCTGCCCTGACCACAATCCTACGTGGTTGCTTAGCCAGGACCAAAGAATGCCATTCCTTGTTTTGTAATAATCTGGATGCCTGTGCAAATACAACTTTTGAATAAATACAAAGCTTTTTTCAGCAAATATAAATCTGTCCAGCTATCAAGCTGCATAAACACAGTTCGGTCTAGGGAAAGGAATTTCAGCAGAGACTTGATTGATCCAAATTGTAAATGTGCATGCTACGGAGATTCACCATCCCTATTTGTCCTGGTGACTATTGTCATTAAAAACAGAAAGTTATGCCCTGTACACACGATTGGAGTTTCCGTCGGAATAAACTCTAATGTATTTTTCCGACGGAATTCCGTTCAAGCTGTCTTGCAAACAGACGGACACACCAAATTCCAACCGTCAAAAACGCGGTGACATACAACACTATGACGAGCCTAGAAAAATTAAGTTCAATGCTTCCGAGAAATGCGTCAAATTGTTTCTGAGAATGCGTGTCTTTTTCTCCGTCGGAGTTCCATACAGACAAACGAAATTTCGATTTTTTTTTCTAATTTCGTCGGAATTCCCGACGGAAAAAGCCCGATAGGGCATACACTCAGTCGGAATATCCCATGAATAAAGTCTGTCTGACTTTATTCAATCGGAAATTCTGATCATGTGTACCAGACATAAAGGGAAGTCAAACATGTTACTGTTGTCACTAGAACAATGGATGAGAAAAAATCTTCCAAATGGGAACATCTGTTTTGCTGACAACTGTAAAAGTGGATTCCCCCACATTGCAAGGGTTAAATGCTTGGTATTTCTATTGGTATCAGAAGGGGCTATAATACTTGCCATACTCCTCACTCCTGATAGGCTCATTGCTGTCCTCTTCTCCCTGACTCTCTGGGCAGAGGGACTCTCTGGGCAGAGGGGGATCCCTCAGTGGTATGTACAATGCAGGGCTTTTAACCCTGCATTGAATGTGGAAGAGGGGAGCGTGTGATTGTGGAGTGGTTGCATGGATGGAGGAAGCCTCCATGAGCAGGAGTTTAGGTAAATTTACCTAACAGGGACACAGAAAGCAAAAAAGAAAAGCCTGAAGGGGTTTTAAGCTTATACCACTGTATCCAAAATTAATAACCATAGCTTGAACTTTAGATACACATTGAAGATTGGGTGAGTGTCAGCCTAATTTGGGTCTCAAATCATAGAAATACATAAATGGGGGCAGACTACAAGAAATTAGAAAGTTCAAGATCATTTTAGGTATTTCCTAATGTAGCAACAGTGTAACGGTTCTTTCTCAGCAACTGATATACTCTTCCTTTCTGTGGAGAGACTAACAAAGGTAATTTCACATTTTTTTCTATTTCTATTTGGAACACTGATGAAGGTAGGTGTTTTGGCCCACAAAACACATTGGATGTTTTTTATATGAGCATTTATATCAACAATTAAAATATCTTGGACCTTCTCATTTCTTTTGGTCTGGTGTCCCATTTCTGTGTTCTTGTGGTTTGAGTCATTTGGCCATTGAGGAAAGCCTTGCTGTAAGGAGCCACCTTGAAAGAGCCATTGAGCTTGTTTGAGTTTTCTCCTTTAATTGACTGTACAGGTACATCTTGACATACCAGTGTCTATTTGGAGCTCATGTATAATCTGGGGGACAATGAAAACCCATTTTTTAAAGCCACATACATACAGTAGATGAATACCTGAGCTGATATAACTTTGATCAACTTTGATCTGTGCTTTTTCATTTTCTGTAGTGAAAAGGCACAGTTGTCTGCATCTAAGGTTTGTAGTACTATTGAAAAAACTGCAAGAATAGTTATTTTTTGTTAGATAACGGGTTTCAAGAATTATGTTTTTTTTCCCCTGCTGGTTATTAAAAAATTGGAAAACAAATTTGGAAAATGAAAAGTAACTTCTGCATTGTATCAGACTATTCTTCAACATTTTGATTTTTCTTCATGTCTGCTTGCAGTCTTTCAAAGACAATCTATCAAAAATCAATCTCCTTTTTAACAGTTTTTAGTTGAAAGTGAATCTAAATCCAATTTTTTTTTGGACACATTTAAGCCAACTGAGTCTCTCAATCAAGCAATTACCCTTTACTTCCTGTCCTGGAGACACATCAAGAAAAAACAGCAATTCTCTCGAAAGTGAAAAGAAATCCTTCCTAGATAGTTGTTACCAAAACATTGGAAAGTTTCCCCCTCTAATCTTGCTCTGGTGAAAACCCAAAATGTTGTATTTCCCTTCAATTTCTTTTAACAATGGTCACCAGGCAGGACAAACAGTCAGGGTGAATCTCCTTGGTGGAGACATGTGTACAAGTCAGGAGTTCTAACCTTTCCCTACTCTGTCCAAAACTAACATTTAGGTTTTAAGTACACTTTGAAGATATTCCGTTTTGATAGTCTTCATCTGTTTATTAGAATGTTGTAAATATAATTTAAGGCAGGTTACATTTTTGTTTGGAACCTGTTTTAAAGTTGTTGTTTTTTTTTGCTGTGCTAAAATTTAACTTTTTGTTAAAATGTCTCACACTCAAGGAAGGTCATGACTTTGAATAAGTTGTGCCCCCTCTAAGAAAGTTTACCTTTGGTAATATATTTTTATTGCTTGCAGATAATTAGACAGCAGTTCCCGCAACTGACCACAAGGAGACTGGGAACCAGAGGACAATCAAAGTGAGTACAAAAGTCGAAAGGATCACAGCTGTGGGGATGTCCCTGTGTCAAAGGTCACAATTTTTTTGTAACTAATTTCTTTTGACACTGAATACAAAAATATTATTCGGTTTTATACAATATATATTGAGGGAGAAAGAGAGAGATAAATAGATAAATTGTTTCTTTAAAATACTATAGGTATAAAAACATTAAGACCAGGCCTATTTTAAATCATAGAATTTATTAATAGAAAACAAAGAAACAAGGAACATGTAATACATTACATTTTTTTGCAACATTGCTTATTTATATCCTAACACCATGTACAATTCACATACATGAAGATATCAAGAAACTGTACAATAAATACATAAAATTAAAATATGCCACAGTTTATTCCATAGGCAAACAAACCAGACAGCAATAAATAAATAAATAAATAAATAAATATTTAAAAAGAAACATGTTGGAATAAGTAATTTCAAAATTACACTTCTGAAAGGGGTTAAAAACCCCAATATATAGGGTTCTTGGGCATTGCATCTTCCACTCTTTTTGTGGTCTGCTGTACTTTTCCACCATACTGGTAGGTGCAATGTAAACAAATGTATAAGGCCTCGTACACACGAGGGGATATGTCCGCTGAAAACGGTCCGATGGACCGTTTCAGCAGACATCTCCGCTCGTGTGTATGGGCTAGCGGACAGATTTCTCCACCCGACAGATTTCAAAGCATGCTTTGAAATCTATCCGGTGGGAATCTGTCCGCCCGACATGTCTGCTGGTAAGTACACTTACCAGCAGACATGTCGTCCCCCACCACCGCCGCCGAATGGATTCGGCGCATGCGCGGAAGTGTTTAACTTCCTGGTGCGGTGACGTGGCGGTGACGTGGCGGCGTCAACGTCACCGCCGCGTCACCGCCACGTCACCGCGGGGAATTTGATCCGATGGTGTGTACACGCCATTGGATCTAACTCCCGATCGGACATATCCGATGGAAATGGTCAGCGGACCGTTTTCATCGGATATGTCCGATAGTGTTTACGAGGCCTAAGAGTTTTAAGAGGTAAACAAGATTCTAAGAGGTTTTAAGCACGCAGAAAACAAGGCTTCATGCATACTGACTTAAAAAACGTTGCTTCTCAGGAGTTTTGTGTTCTGCCTGTAGAAGCAACTCAATGTTATTCTGTGTCCATGCACATTGAGAGGCATATTTTGAGAACAACGTTTAGAGGCAATAAAAACAAACCCTTCTCATTCGCGTTTCTGATTGGAGCTCACTGGCAGAAACAAATTAAAACTCCCCTAAACTTGTCTAAACTTTATACAAAAAATGCTCTATATGGAAGTTTTTTACTCCATAGAGAACAGACATTTTTTAAGCCCAGTATGTATGGAGCCCAATAGTTTGGGTCTCTCTAGTCTTAACTATGACATCACAGACTCCAATATTATATTTAGTATAATACTTGTCATTATTCATAACAATATTTGGTTAAATTCAACTATTTAAAAAGTATAAATAATTTAACAATCCAAGAATTTTAAAAGGAAAATAAAGCACAGCAATAATGTTTTGCTTCTTTTTGATTAACGGTATACACCATACTCTAACAGTACAGACTGCTATGGGTTTAAAGTCACCACTGTTTTCATTTTTTATTTTTTTTGGAAAATTGATTTGGTACGTTAAAGAATCTCCATAACCATCCCTAATCCCCTAACCATTCATATTTAAAGGGCCAGTTTATTAAAAAAAAAAATATTAATGGATGCATAATGGCTTTCAGTGCCTCTTACAGACTTAAAATAAAAGGCATCCTCTGCCATGATTTTCAGCTTTGACGTCTCTTGCTGCCTTGTTGCAGCCTTTAGGGTGCACTCTCTTTAATAAAATAAATGGAAGATGCTCCATTGTAGATATGAAATTGATATGAAATACGTCAAATACATGGAAAACACTACAGGGATGGTGAAACCTCCCTGTTATGGTTGTGGCAGTGGGTGTACAAGATCTATCAAAACCCATGAGATATATAAGAAGTAAGTAGGTGAGTGAATTTGCCATCATCTATACTGTATAATATAATCTTTGCAAGGACTTATATCTAGGATATCTAGTTTTGAGAATAGTTAACCACTTGCTTACTGGGCACATAAACCCCCTTCGTGCCCAGGCGAAATTTCAGCTTCCGGCACTGCGTCGCTTTAACTGACATTTGCGCGGTCGTGCGACGTGGCTCCCAAACAAAATTGATGCCATTTTTTCCCCACAAATAGAGCTTTATTTTGGTGGTATTTGATCACCTCTGCGGTTTTGATTTTTTGCGCTATAAACAAAAAAAGAGCGACAATTTAAAAAATATA
Organism: Rana kukunoris; assembly: GCA_029574335.1. Taxonomy (NCBI): domain Eukaryota; kingdom Metazoa; phylum Chordata; class Amphibia; order Anura; family Ranidae; genus Rana; species Rana kukunoris. Next base: position 398,240,641 of record CM056051.1, read on the forward strand.
TTTTTTTTTTTACTTGTTGCTACAATAAATATCCCATTTTTTTTTTTAAAAAACTATTTTTTTTCCTCAGTTAAGGCCGATACGTATTTTTCGACGTATTTTTGTAAAAAATGGTTTGCGCAAAAGTTATAGCGCCTAAAATGGGGAACAGAATTATGATTTTTTTTATTATTATTATTTTTATTACTAGTAATGGCGGTGATCTGCGATTTTTACTGGGACTGCAATATTGCGGCAGACATATCGGACACTTTTGACACAAATTTGGGACCATTCACATTTATACAGCGATCAGTGCTATAAAAATGCACTAATTACTGTATAAATGTGACTGGCAGGGAAGGGGTTAACACTAGGGGGTGAGGAAGGGGTTAAATGTGTATCCTGGGTGTGTTCTAACTGTGTGGGGGAGGGGGGTGACTGGGGGAGGTGACCGATGCTGTTTCCCTATGTACAAGAGACACAGATCGGTCTCCTCTCCTCTGACAGCACGTGGAGCTCTGTGTTTACACACAGAGCTCCACGTCCCTGCTGTCATCTGCTCGTGTTCCCGCCGATCGCATGTACCCGAAGGACATCGCGGCCGCCAGGTACTTGCATCGGATCCTCAGCGATGCGGCGGGACATAGTTGTTGCTGGAATAAGTGTCCCCATTGGAAAATGTCCCTCTTTTGTTATTTTTCTTCCCACAATTTTGTATTTTCCCTCACTTTCAGTCATGATGAAAATATTCACCAGGACTAACAGAGAGGGCAAACCTCAGATGGTAATAAAATCCTGACATGCTCTCCAAAACTTCACCTTTTATATCCAAAAACAGAAAAAAATAAGTTTTGTTGTTTTTGTACACTGTAAGATCTTTTTTCCCCACCAGGTATCATTATTATGGCATCGCTGTTAAGGAGGCCTCTCAATATTATGATGTTATGTACTCTAAGAAAGGAGCCGCATGGGTCAACGAGACGGGAAAAAAAGAAGTCACAAAGCAGACAGTGGCTTATTCACCACGATCCAAGCTTGGAACATTATTGCCAGAGTTCCCAAATGTCAAAGACCTAAATCTGCCATCTAACATCCCAGAAGAAAAGGTAGCTATAGAGCCAGATTTGTTCCCCAGGGTCTCTCCTCTCTGTTCTTCCAAAAGCCATACTAGACAATGTTCAACATCCAGTCATTTAAGTAAAAAAAAATTACTTTATCTAAGACAATGTAGCTGATAGGACCACACATGTTATGTGATGCCTGCTTGCTAAAAGAAATGACAATAGCAGCATATAAGAAGTCACTTAACAATGACCAGATTTATTGCTTGTCATGGATCAGTGTAGCCTTTTTCGATGCTGTGGCACCGTGGTGTTTTCGCTTTGGCAAAATGTCTTAGTGCCTTGGCAAAATGTCTAAATATTGCCCCAAACTGCCCTCAAATTGTGCACAAGCTAGCAAGTGGATCAAGCCTGCCTTTTTGTTACACAAAGCCACATGTTTTTATTGTGCATGACTACAACCAGCCACTGGTGTCATTGTGTGCCCCTCCCTTGACCCACCCCATCATGGGTTTCACGATGGAGAGCGGGGGAAGGGGCCAGTAAATATGTAATTCACTGGCCCCTTCCTTTTCTGAATAAACACAGTGAGTGATCAGTATCGATCACTCACTGTGTTCATTCATAACAGAAGCATAGTAAAATGTGATCACTGTGCTTTAGTTTGTAAATGAACATTAAGCCGCTCAGCACAAAGCACATACCATTCATTTACAGTCCAGTGAAGCTGAGGCTGCAAAGAAAGGCACTGGAGAATCTCTGTCCTCAGTCCCTTTCTATGTCTCAAAATTGAGACATCAGGGATCTGTTTAGCCCCTGATGATTCATCAAAGCCCCCAACGGGGCTTCTAAAAATATTGTAAAAAAAAAAAATACATTTGTAAAAAATTAAATAAATAAAATATATATTAAAAAAAAGAACGGCTGACACCATCTACTGCCCTACTGACACCAGTCTCTGCCCTACTGACACTAGTCTCTGCCCTACTGACACCATCCACTGCCCTACTGACACCATCCACTGCCCTACTGACACTGCCCATTGCCCTACTGACTGACATCATCCACTACTCTACTGCCTCACACAAACCTCTGCCCTGCTAACACCAACCTCTGCCCTACTGACACTGCCCTCTGCTCTACTGACTGATACCAACCTCTGCCCAACTGACCCATCCACTGTTCTACTAACTGGTACCATCCACTGTCCTACTGACACTAACCTCTGCCCTACTGACACCATCTACTGCTCTTCTGAACCATCCACTGCCCTACTGACACCCTCCATGTTTTAATACATTTATTTATAAGAATGCGTGTCTGTGTGTGTATGGTCCAGCATGACCATTTCACAGAATGGTGGTACCAAATTTTGGCTAGTTTCTGCTGAATCCGACACATTTTGGTTCTTGTGCAGCAGGCTTAAGATACACAGACTGTTTAATTAGCTATGCCTGGAGTTCCATTTGTTGAGATAAGACATCACCCACATATTTCAGGTCAGTGGACTCACTGACTTGCATTGTGAGAATTAGCTGTAAAGCACAACCACTGTGTAACAATGCAAAGTAGGAAGTCATATGTGAGTATGTAATTAGCAAATATGGCTGTTACCATGTACATATAGAATTAATAATTATAAACAGAAACAAAGGGAAAATATTTAATAACATTCATATTCTTACTAAGCAATCTCATTTACTGGTTTATCTAAATAGTCCCTGATGCAGCCTATACATGAGACAAGAGAAAACACATACCCAATTTCTTTAAAGTGTTTGTTACCCCAACATTTCATATTCCTAAACTGTGGCTGCTGTACCATGTACCATTGTATGAAAAAGTATCCTGTTCTTTTTGCAGTAAAAAATATAGGTAGATGGCGCACGACTTAAAGAATGCAATGTCCTCCTTGTCTACATATATCCTGTTCTTTTTGTATTGCTTCTTTTGTGTGAAATCCCTGTGTAAATTAAACTGAATAGGCTGTTTTATAAGGTGATCGTATACAATAACTTTAATATAACTTCTTTATAATGAAACCTTCTTTTTTCTTCTATAGATTTCAACATTTATAATGATGTATAGAACCCACTGCCAAAGGATTCTGGACACTGTGATACGAGCCAACTTTGATGAGGTATGGTTATGTACATTTCTTCAATTGTATGCAATATAACCTAGCTATTTCCCCATTGTTAAAACCTAAGGCAGGCCATAGACAGTGCAAATTGCAACCACAAGTTGCAGTATTGAAATTGGCACGATTCCCCCATCAACACAGACAATTTTGACAGGGGAATCCTTCCTGCCAAGCAATTGTGTTCTCCTGGAGGTGGGGGGAGGCAACGGCAGCCAGGGATTAACGCTAGTGGCTATCAATCTGGTAAATCAGCCTGCCCATTAAAGGTTTTGAATCTAGGCCGGTTCCTGCTGAGGCAGCCGAGATTCAAATTGTCTATGGCTGGCCTAAGGTGGGGGAAGCTGTACAACATTATTGCTAGCGGCTATAGAAGCTGCTATTAATAATCACATGTAAAATTCGGCAGGCTGGTTGTACCCAAGTTGATCAATCGATCAACTTGGGTACATTAAGCCTGCCCATACATGGTTTTGAATCTTGACCGGTTCCTGTTGAAATGGCTGAGATTCAAACCGTCTATAGTCGGCTTAACACCATTGGTTTAGTAAACTTTAAATAGTTAGTTTGGACCAGCTTGGCAGAGATCATGATGTCATGTACCCGCCTCTTCACCTCAGTCAATCAAAGGAAGCCTGGTATTTATTCAAAGAATACAAAGCTCCATGTGACTGGCTGAGCAGCACTCAGCCCGACTCGATTTTCTGTGAGTGGGTCGGAAAGTGCCCACCCCACTGCCGTAAAAACCGAGCGGTTTACCATATGTACTGTAGCTGAATCTACATGCAGTTTATACAGCACTGACAGCCACTGCGTGTACATGTATTAGTAAAGGAAATAGTTGGTTTCGACCGTTTAATTTACATTGTTCCTTCTGTCTCTCGATATGGATGACGGCATTGGAATTATTTTAATTGAAAAAAAGGTACATTTTTCCTAATAAATATACACCAGTCACATAAATCAGCTGCTATTTCCAAGCCTGTCTGCAGGGAAACATAAGCAGGAGGAGCTTCTAGTTCTTAAAAAATAATGAAAACAAACAGCCTTTTGACTACAGAGTAAAAATAAATAAATAATATATCAATAAACTGTTTTAAATTGGCATACAAATATATATTTTCAATCAAATCTTATTAAATTGTGTAAATAACAGGTGTGAATAGGTTTCTGCCAATCAAGCCCCTCCAGCCTGTGTCTAATGCCCCGTACACATGGCCGGTATTTCCGACGGGAAAAAGTCAGCCGGGAATCCGATGGGAAAAGTTAGAGCCAGTTCTCTTTTTCTTGCCGGCAGTTTTCCCCGTCAGAAAAACTGCGATGGAGCATACACACAGTCGGGATTCCCGGCCAAAAGCTCTCATCTCAGTTTTCCCTTCGGAAATCCCAGCCGTGAGTACGGGGCATTAGAATTAGAGGGAAGCCTCTATTAACCACTTAAGACCCGGACCAATACGCTGGCAAATGACCCAAGGGGTTTTTGCGATTCGGCACTGCGTCGCTTTAACAGACAATTGCGCGGTCGTGCGACGTGGCTCCCAAACAAAATTCGCGTCCTTTTTTTCCCACAAATAGAGCTTTCTTTTGGTGGTATTTGATCGCCTCTGCGATTTTTATTTTTTGCGCTATATACAAAAATAGAGCGACATTTTTGAAAAAAAATCAATATTTTTTACTTTTTGTTATAATAAAAAACCAATAAACTAAATTTTAGTCAAACATTTAGGCCAAAATGTATTTAGCCACATGTCTTTAGTAAAAAAAAAATAGCTACCTAGCGGGAACAGCGACACTAATACAGCGATCAGAAAAATGATCGCTTAGTGACGCTGGCAATAGGGAGTGAAAGGGTTAACTAGGGCAGTGATCAAGGGGTTAAAACTTTATTGGGGGGGGTGGGGGGGGCTACCCTGACACTACTGACTGTCTGACTGTCACACTGTCTGTCACACTGACACTAAATACAGTAATCATACATGATTACTGCATTCAGTGACACTGTGACAGGGGGGAGGGGGGGGCGATCGCGGGGGTTAAATGTGTGTGTCAGTGTGCTGTTTGGTGCAGGACTTACTTGTTCTGTAGTGATCTCTCCTCAGCGGCGCTTGAAACAAACGCCGAGGGAGAGATCACGTCGCTTCCTCCTTCCTGTGTTTACACAGGAGGAGGAAGTGACAGGTCAGGCGGGCGCGCGCATTGGCTGGGAGCGATCCGGAGGGGGCGGATGAAAACGGATAGCCGCCCCCACTTGTCGGATCGCTCCTGCAGCCGCGCGGACCGCCGCATGTATGGGGGGGGGGTCCGATCGGACCCCCGATCCCCCCCAAGGCACCAACGTATATATACATTGATGTGCCTGTCGTGCCATTCTGCCGACGTAAATGTACATGCGGCGGTCCTTAAGTGGTTAATCTACACGTAATATCCCACCCCCATTGTGTTTAGCTGTTTAGTGGGCATGGAGGAATAGGGCTGTCACGTACCCCTGTGTATACACCCACATGTATCACTCTATAGTCACATGACCTACTCAGATGTGAGAGGGAGGAAATGCTCAGCATAGTAACTCCAAAAACGTAAACAAATGTTTTTAATGATAAAACTGGAGCTTTTCTGAAAAATGAAACTGTTGGTATTTGTTAGGACATATCAAGAATGTTTTAATGCAGACTCAAGTTATTGAATGGTCCACTTTAAAACATTACCTTTGCCCAAAAGTTGAATTATATGCTAGCTTGCTTCATTTATCTTTCATGGAGGTTAGTTGAGACAACTCTGCTAGAATTCACCAATGTGGTAATTACAATGTCAAACTACGATGTTTCAATCCCCAGAGCATTCTCCACAATGTGAATTAACTAACCTTGTAAAGGTGAAAACATCATTATGCCCTTGCGAGACAGAAATCAGAGGGCATCCCACCGGTTATGCTAATAATTGTGATTGGTTTTTCTTTAGGTTCAAAGTTTCCTCCTGCACTTTTGGCAAGGCATGCCTCCACACATGCTGCCAGTCCTGGGCTCGTCCACGGTGGTGAATATAGTGGGAGTGTGTGATTCTATACTGTATAAAGCCATCTCTGGCGTTTTGATGCCAACTGTATTACAAGCATTGCCTGACAGGTGGGTGCACATTCTACACCTTTTTGTTCCATTCCACAATAATGGGCAGTAGAATGGCTCATTGAGTAGCAATTCTGCTTTCCAGCATTGGGGTCAGCATTTTGAATCCCAACCAGAACACTATTTGTACAGAGCTGGCATGTTTTCCTTGTGCTTGCATCGGTTTTCTACCCACACACCTAAAACATGCTGGTAGGTCAATTGGGACCTTAGATTGTAAACATCTTGAGGACAGGAATGTTTAAAGCCCTGCATAAATTATCAGCGCTTTATAAATACTTGTAATAATGTAATGCATTATATGTGCAATATATATACACTACTGTGCAAGAGTTTTAGGCAGCTGTAAAAAAAATGCTTTAATCTAAGAATGCGTTCAGAAATAGAAGTGTTAATAGTATATATTTTTTATCAATTAATAAAAGGGAAAGTAAATGAACAGAAGAGAAATCCAAATCAAATGAATGTTTGGCAGGTAGGTTGTTGCAAATATTTTAGAAAACGAATCAAAGATCTTCTGTGAGTGTAGGCTGCCTCAGATCCTTCTGTCTCTTCATTTAATCCCAGACACACTTGATGATGTTAAGATCAGGACTCTGTGGAGGCCAAACCATCACTTTTGTATGTTTGGGGTCATTCAGCCCTCAGATTCAAACCCAGGCCTGGCTCTTATCCCCCTGTAAGAACATAAAATGGAGATCGCTGTACTAACATCACATTTTTAGTACATCAGGTTGAACCTGAGCTGTCGTGAGCTGTCAGTTTGTTTTTCCCCGCTGTATTGAACAAAAGATAACTAGTAGCGTGTACAAGGCTTTAAGGCCCCATACAGACGAGCAGACAGATTTGTTCAAATCGGTCGGACAGACCGATTTGAACAAATCTGTCTGCTGGGGACGTATTGGTTTGATCGTGTACACACGATCAAACCAAAATCCCCGCCGCCAGACGACGCGGTGACGTGGCGATGACGTTGACGCCGCCACGTCACCGCACCAGGAAGTAAAAAACTTCTGCGCATGCGTCGAAACCATTCGACGCGTGTGCAAGAAGACATGTCTGCTGGTTAGCGTACTAACCAGCAGATATGTCGGGCGGACGGGTTCCCAGCCGACAGATTTGAAAGCATGCTTTCAAATCTGTCGGCTGGCCAAATTCGTCGGCTCGCCCGTGCACACGATCGAATCTGTCTGCTGGGACAGTCTGGCAGACCGTTTCCAGCAGACAGATTTGGTCTAAGACATTGCACTTGGAAAATTATGTAAAGCTTCCCATAATGAAATCAATAAAAACACCACATGGCTCTTTTTAGTAATACAATATATGTGGAGGGTTATGATTATCACAAGACTGCGTACATGAAGTAGTAAACTTATTTTGGAAAGTGTGGCCTCTAGTCGTGGACTTGAGCAAGGGAAGTCAAATGAGGGAACAGGTGGAAAAATATAGAAAAGCTATTAACTGTTAATTTTCAGGAGTTCTGTGTAAATATAGATCTTTACATGCATGATTAGGGCATATATTAGTAAGCCCTCCCAACCTCAGACACAATTGCCAATAAGTTATATTTAGAGATAGGGTTATACCGATACCGATAACAGTATCGGTATCGGGACCGATACCGAGTATTTGCGGGAAAACTTGTACTCCCGCAAATACCCCCGATGCCTAAATAGAATACTTGCCCTCCCGCCGCCGCCGTATATCGCAAAGCCACCGCCACTGCCGCGTTAATCACAGCGCGGGGAACATTAGAGTCAGCTTTCGTTTCAATAGCTGTTTTCCCCGCCGCGCATAGACACTCCCTCTTGCTTGGGATTGGATGGATCTGTCCAATCCCGAGCAAGGGGGAGTGTCTCTATACACAGCGCGGCAGAGAAAACAGCTTATTCAAACGAAAGCTGACTGTAATGTTCCCCGCGCGGTGATTAACGCGGCGGTGGCATCATTTAGGTACGGGGGACATGGCTGCATGTGGGGGGACATGGCTGGATATGTGGGGGACATGGCTGCAATATGTTGGGGGACATGGCTGCATATATGGGGGACATGGCTGCAATATGTTGGGGGACATGGCTGCAATATGTTTGGGGACATGGCTGCAATATGTTTGGGGACATGGCTGCGTATATGGGGGACATGGCTGCAATATGTTTGGGGACATGGCTGCATATGTTTGGGGACATGGCTGCATATGTGGGGGACATGGCTGCATATATGGGGGACATGGCTGCATATATGGGGGACATGGCTGCAATATGTTTGGGGACATGGCTGCAATATGTTTGGGGACATGGCTGCAATATGTTTGGGGACATGGCTGGATATGTTTGGGGACATGGCTGCATATGTTTGGGTACATGGCTGCATATGTGGGGGGACATGGCTGCATATGTGGGGGGACATGGCTGCATATGTGGGGGGACATGGCTGCATATGTTTGGGGACATGGCTGCATATGTTTGGGGACATGGCTGAATATGTGGGGGGACATGGCTGCATTTGTGGGGGGACATGGCTACATTTGGGGACACATTTAAAAAAAAGTATCAGTATTCGGTATCGGCGATTACATAAAAAAAATTATCGGTACTTGTACTCAGTCCTAAAAAAGTGGTCTCGGGACAACCCTATTTAGAGATATAAACACTCAGGCCTTGTACACACGAGGGAATTTATCCGATGGGACCGTTCCCATCGGATCTGTCCGCCGGATTGCTTTGATCCGATGGCTGTACACACCATCGGATCAAATTCCCCGCCGGCGGACAGTGCGGTGACGCGGCGGTGACGTTGACGCCGCCACGTGACCGCCACGTCACCGCACCAGGAAGTAAACACTTCCGCGCGCATGCGTCGGATCCATTCACAGGATACGACGCATGTGCGGGCAGATATGTCCGCTGGTTTGCCGTACTAACCAGCGGACATATCTGACGGACAGCTCTCCGGCGGAAAAATTCCAAAGCATGCTTTGGAATTTTTCCGCCGGAGGAATCCGGCCAAAACGGTCCGTTTGCCCCTACACACGAGTGGATTTTTCGGCTGAAATGGTCCGTCGGACCATGTTCAGCGGAAATATTCCCTTGTGTGTACAAGGCCTCAGCCTTTAGAAATTACAGAAAAATTTTTGACTGGACCAGACACCTTCATTTACTTGTATCTGTGGCCTGTGTTTATGTTTTCTGGTGCAGTTAGCTTCACAGGGGTAGATGCAATGGCGCTAATTTGTGCAATGGTATACCATAAAATATCATTACTGATTAAATATTGGGCATATATTTTCCTTTTTTCAGTTTGACACAAGTTATAAGGAAATTTGCAAAACAGCTGGACGAATGGTTGAAAGTGGCTCTGCACGACCTTCCGGAAAACTTACGAAATATCAAATTTGAGCGTAGGTATTGATTCAGTTTGTGATTTCTTGTTATGTGTGTGTGAAAATATAATTCAAGGCCTCATTCACATGGGTGTACTTAAAATGGTTAAAATTCCAAAACACCATTATTTTGCACAGATCAGTAGTTGTTGTTATAAGTAACCTAAATCACATTGTGTGTACCTCTCAAAAAGTCATCCTCATTCGATTGTACCAATTTTTTTTCTTTCTCTAAAGCCTTGTACACACGACTGGTTTTCCATTCTTCTTTACAAAATAGCTCAACCTCTGATTGGATGGAGAGTGTCTGTGAACAGCAATTTTTAAGTCTAGCGACAGATTCTCATTCGGATTTAGGTCTGGACTTTGACTGTCCCATTGTAACACATGAATATGCTTTGATCTAAACCATTCCATTGTAGCTCTGGATGTATGTTTATGGTCATTGTCCTGCTGGTGAACCTCTACACCAGTCTCAAGTCTTTTGCAGACTCTAACAGGTTTTCTTTTAAGATTGCCCTGTTTTTTATTCTATCCATCTTCCCATCAACTCTGACCAGCTTTCCTGTCTCTGATGAAGAAAAGTGTCCCCACAACATGATGCTGCCATCACCATGCTTCATGGTTTGGGATGGTGTGTTCAGGGTGAAGTGCAGTGTTAGTTTTTTCACCACACATAGCTTTTTGCTTTTAGGCCTAAAAGTTAAATTGTGGTCTCATCTGACCAGAGCACCTTCTTCCACATGTTTGCTGTGTCCCTCACGTGGCTTCTCGCAAACTGCAAACGGAACTTCTTATGGCTTTTTTTCAACAATGGCTTTCTTCCAAAAAGGCCAGATTTGTGGAGTAGATGACTAATAGTTGTCCTGTAGACAGATTCACCCACTTGAGCTGTGGATCTCTACAGCTCCTCATGAGTTACCATGGGCCTCTTATCTGCCCAGCCTGTCAGTTTAGGTGGACAGCCATATCTTGCTAGGTTTGCAGTTGTGCCATACTCTTTCCATTTTCGGATGATGGATTGAACAGTGCTTTGTGAGATGTTCTAAGCTTGGGATATTTTTTTAACCTAACCCTGCTTTAAACTTCTCCAAAACTTTACCCCTGACCTGTCTGGTGTGTTGCTTGGCCTTTGTGATGCCATTTATTCACTAAGGTTCTCTAACAAACTTCTGAGGGCTTCACAGAACAGCTGTATTTATACTGAGGTTAAATTAAGTTGTGGATTTACTAATCAGGAGACTTCTGACGTTAATTGGTTCCAAAAGATTTAATCAGAGTGAAGTGGGCTGAATTCAAATGCAAGTCACACTTTTCAGATATTTATTTGTAAAAAAAAAAATTAAAACCATTTATCATTTTCCTTCCACTTCACAATTATGTGTTGGTCTATCACAAAAAATCCTAATAAGATACATTTACGTTTTTGGTTGTAACATGACAAAATGTGGAAAATGTCAAGGCACGTCAAGGCACTTCAGGTCTAGGTTAAAGTAGTAAAAAAAACAAATGCTTTAAAAAAAAAAGGCAGAGTCCATGGACCACTTGTTTTGTTCTGCCACAACTCTTTAATGTTTCAGTTTTAGATGCATCAAAATTGAAGGTGTGCAAAATTTAGAGTTGGTTTCCTTTAGAAAAAAATCAAAGCTTGGGGAGAAAATCTTTCTCCTGCCAGCATGCTGCAGATAAGGATACATGCTCTAGGTCAGTGATGGCGAACCCAGGCACCCCAGATGTTTTGGAAATACATTTCCCATGATGTTCATGCACTCTGCAGTGTAGTTGAGCATCATGGGAAATGTAGTTCCAAAACATCTGGGGTGCCAAGGTTCGCCATCACTGGTCTAGGTGTTGAAGCAGTGGACTCTTTGCACAGGCTTAATGCACCCAATCAATGTAAGAGTGTGAGCTTTGCTGATTTCAGACATAAAACACCCACAATGCCCTTGATAGCGGTAGATCACATTACAAAGACTACATACACATTAGGTCATGTGATGGAACTCAGCTGCATATGTTTTATTATCAGCTTGAAAGCGGTTCTATTAACATTCCATAATGTGATTTGGTAATGAAAACATATATACCGTATTTATCGGGGTATTGCGCGCTCCTTCGTATAGCGTGCACCCCTAATGTGGACCTGTTTTAGTACTTACAGTTTTGGTGTCTTGCGCGGCGTCCATCGGCGTCCATCGTCCGGTCCGGCGTCCGTCTTCGGCTCTAGTGGTGTCCTCCCGGCTTCTCCAGCGATGTCTCGAGTCGAATCCCCGCTTCCCGCGCTCAGTTTGAACGCCTCTGCCGACATATACCAAGTGCAGTACACTCAGGTACATTCGGCCAGGCTCGGCTTCGCTCGTGCTCACACTCTGTGACGTTTATCCGTGAGCACGAGCGAAGCCGAGCCTAGCTGAATGTACCCGAGTGTTCTGCACTCAGTATATGTCGGCGGCTCAGTTGAAACTGAGCGCAGGAAGCGGGTATCGGCGTATATCGCGCACCCACGATTTTCCCCTTATTTCAAGGGGAAAAAAGTGCATGGTATACGCCGATAAATACGGTACATAGACCATGATGCGCTAATATATATATATATATATATACTGTATATAATAAATAATATTAAGTGTCCAAAGTCCACAATCATGGGAAACAAATAAATAAACAAGTAATAGTCCGTGTATCACCAACAATTGTGACATATATGTGTTCAAACACAGGTGAAACACTACTCCATATCCTCTCTTGAAAAAGTGGTGCATCCCAATGAATAAATAGCAAACCATGTAAAGGATGTTAGGAATTTCACCATGTGCATGTGACCACCATCACATCAAAAGCCGCTTACGTGATCAATATGACCCCCAATTACAGGGATCAACCACGCATGATGGACAACAGACACCATGGGCAGCGGGCGTGATGCGATCACAAATTATAGCTCCGCCCCACCACACACGTTTTGCGTCACTGCGCATCATCAGGGGATACAGAAGCGTCATTTTAATGACGGGTCCAATTTAAACCTAGTCAATTGGCAATTTTGCTTATTGGCTTTGATTTTCATCTTGAAGATCTAGACTCCCTATGGATGCCAGCATCCTTATTTTATGAATTGATCTGATCCTGTGAAACTGCAAGACTTGCATATTCAGGTTCTGAGCACCATCCTACGGTTAGAGTCATGTGAAAAGAGGCTGCAGACTTTCTTGATTTGAAGCACTGCAGAAAGCCTGGTAAATCCAGCTCTAAATGGTGATAAAAAAATAGTATATACAATAAGTACACCAAGCATACTTCTAACTTTAGCACCATTTTGATGCTTCTGTAGACTGCTGAAGCTGTTCTCTAATTAAACAATTTTTGAATTGATTTTTTTGTGGAAAGGTGTAGTGTACTTAATTATGTATTTTTCTAGTCTGCGATAATCCATATTTTTCTATGCTAAAAAGGCTTTTATTTTATGCACAAGTACAAAAGCAGCAGATTATTATTAAAATGCAGCAAGGGACGTTATCAAATGACTCTGGCCCAGCAGGCTAGCTACTCTCTATCATACTCCAACTGCTAGCGCACCGCAGAGAGCCAAGACCATCACCTGCAAACTAATCCTTTCTCATTTCAAAGCATTCACGCACTCTCCATTGAGAAAAGCTGTTCACCATTATCCTGTAATTAAGAAAAAGGATTAGCCAGGGATCAAGAGCGTGAGCTTGGACGGTGTCACTCCTGGGTTAATGTGCATTATACATGTGTATTATTTAACATGATTTAATGGTGCAAAATGTTAATGGCAGAAAGACAAAAGAAAAATAATTAAAGCCAATGCAAAATGATTTTCTTCTTAATGCGTTTTAAAAGTATTATTAATATTTAATATTATTAATGGGATATAGAAAAGAAAACTATTGCTTTTTAGACAAGGAGATTTTGAAGCCATTAAAGAGGTTGTAACGTTTTTTTTCCTTCGATTTCCCTTCTAAATGTTTTTCTTTGTCTGAATTTCTCACTTCCTGTTTCTCCTCAGTAAGCTTGCCCCCATCATCCGAGCCGTTCTGGCTGGGGGTTAGTCAGACATTCCTGTGAGGAGATACTGTGAACACATCTTGTCGCTGCAGGGCTGTAGTTCCAAGGAAGCCGGCGAGCAACCAGAACAGCTTGGATGATAGGGGCAAGCTTACTGAGAAGAGACAGGAAGTGAGAAATTCAGACAAAGAAAAAAACATTTAGAAGGGAAATTGAAGGAAAGGTTAAGTGAACCAACAATGCACTAGCTTAAAGGAACCTATTTAGAAAATAAAAAACAAACCTTTACAACCCCTTTAACCATTTTTATTTTGTTTGCTTGAATTGGGAAATAAGCTAATATATGGTAGAATATTTTTCACTCCATTATGTCGAGTGATGGCACAGATTGTATAGTGGATGTACCTCTTGCATCCTGGGGGTAGAGTTACTAACTTATATATTAAGGAACAGTGGCTAAATGCAGGTCTTAATTTTTGTTGACCGAACATTGCTGCTCAACAATTACTCTCAAGTTGTTACGCCATGTACGTAGATAGTTCAGTACTGGTTCTAATACAGATTTTAAGTTAAGTCAGTGCTTTCTCCAGATTTTTTCTTGAGTCCTGAAGGAGAGGAAGCAGCAATTCCCCCGAAACGTGTTGGATGTTTTTTTTTTTACTTTTTAATTCAAATAATTTTTATTGAGTTACAACATTATACAGAGAATAGAAATACGGGTACAACACAATTGCCGTACAATAAGGCACTTACAGATTTGCTGTCAGGATATAAAAGAACATCTGTGATTTTACACTAAGGCCTCATACACACGATGAAATCTGTCTGCTGGAAACGGTCTGCTAGACCGTCCCAGCAGACAGATTCGATCGTGTGTGCGGCCGAGCCGACGGATTTGGCCACCCGACAGATTTCAAAGCATGCTTTGAAATCTATCGGGTGGGAATCCGTCCGCCCGACATGTCTGCTGGTTAGTACACTTACCAGCAGACATGTCGTCCCGCACCGCCGCCGAATGGATTCGGCGAATGCGCGGAAGTGTTTTACTTCCTGGTGCGGTGACGTGGCGGCGTCAACGTCACCGCCACGTCACCGACACGTCACCGACACGTCAGCGCCACGTCACCGACACGTCAGCGCGCCGTCTGCTGGCGGGGATTTTGGTTTGCTCGTGTGTACACGCGAGCAAACCAAAATCCTATCAGACAGATTTGTTCAAATCGGTCGGTCCGACCGATTTGAACAAATAGATTGCCTCGTGTGTACGAGGCCTAAGACACTCTTTTCTCGGTTATCGGAAGAGTAAAGGTTAATTGTGTATTTAAGACACAAATGTATCAGTAATAACCAACGAATAATGAATATATTGAAAATGCAGAATCTGAAAACTTCAGAATTTAATAACAATATATTGAACTTTGGATATAACAATACATAGGGTGAGAAAAAAGGAAACAAGAAAAGAAAGAGTATAGATCAGGACCATTACCAAGGGCGATTTAGGGAGTTCCATATTGACATATTAGATTCATATCTAGAAATACAACCATCCCTGTAGGCTAATATTTTTTCATATTCTGCTACCACATTGACTTTCGAGATTAGTTCTCTCAGGCTGGGGATCTCATTAGTTTTCCATTTGCTCATTTTATGACTTTTTACCAACAATTAATAGTATCTTGCACTCTTTTAACTGGTTTTGATCAGGCACTCCTTTCTGTTTTTCTATGGTTTGAACTACTGTTGGGTCACTATGTCCACTACAGGACCCTTGTGGAGTTATGGCAGTTGGAAAACAAATCCAATATTAAACATGGGATTGTATTTTTTGGAAACTGAGAGTTTGCACCTATTAATGCAATGTGGTATTATAAAAATGAAATGGTCTGGAGTCCCCAGTCACATTATTTCATTTCGTGAACTAGAGTTTTGGTTGTGCAGTATTGCTAAAAATGGGTGTCATAATTTATTTTGTATGATTAGGAAAATGCAAGACAGGGTGAAGGAAAAACTTAAGCCCTCATCTCATATCCTGTAGCACCTCCATCTCATAGGCCTAGATAATACCTGAGGGTGAATTAATAAAAGGTTGTAATGCAACATTTAAATATATATTAGTTTTATCACAAAAAGCCTACATTGTTGTAATTATTTTTATTTTATTTATCGTCCTCATAGTGTCCAAAAGGTTCTCACAAATCCTTCGACGACAGACATCTTTAAACCATCTGTGTCAGGTGAGTATACTGCAGAAATATATTCCTGTCTGTCTCTCTCAATCTGAATTTGTTGGCGTGCCAACGCGGCTGGTTCTACAAAATGAAACAAGATAGCACAGTGGCGGCAGCAGACTCAGATCTGGAGAAGGCATGGACCTTTTCACTGGGCTAGAGGGACTTACATTGCTGTACACAATGCTGAGTAATGAGAAGAAAGGAACTGGCTCCCCCACCTGTACAAGTGGCTGGGGATTTCCCCCTGACCCCCGCCAATCCTGACACGATAAGCCAGCTACCTAAGCCACCTTATGGTAGTGCCAGACCTGTGTGCCAATGCATTATGACAACACACTTGTAAATGTGCATGGTAAAGCATTATTGCGCATCAACCTTTAGGCTGGGATAACATTATGGTTGGCACTCCAATGCTCTAAAGCAGGGGACTCCAAACTGCAGTCCGGGCACCAGATGAGGCCCTGTGGTTGCCTTTATCTGGCCCTTGGGGCACTATTCATCCCACTGTTATGATAAACTATTCTGCCCTCTGACACCAAAAATGGGGCATTATTCTCACCTCTGGCATCCACAATGGGCTATCATTTCTCCCACTGACACCAACAACGGGCACTATTCCTCCCCTAATACCAAAGTGCACTGTTTACTCCCACTGATGCTAGAAAAATGTTACATTCCCGCTGGTCACAGTCAGGCCTCTCTAAAGTCTGAAGGACAGTAAACTGGTCCTTTGTTTAGAAAGTCTTGAGCATTGCAACGGTCTCCAAACTTTATAAACAAAGGGCCTGTTTACTGTGCTTTAAATTTTATGGGGCCGGACTGTGGTAAGTGGGGGTAGAAAATGGCGTTAGTGCCCCAATGTTGGTGTCAGTGGGGGGATTAGTGCTACATTGTTGGTGTCAGTAGGGGGGAATAGTAACCCATCGTTGGTGTCAGTAAAAGGAATAGTGCACCATCAATGGCATTAGTGGGAGGAATAGTGCCCCATTGTTAGTGTCAGTAGGAGAAATCAAGCCCAATCATTGGTATGTTGGAAGTATTGCCCCATTGTTGGTGTCCGTGGGATGAATAGTGTCTTGTATCAGTGTTTAAACATGTGTGCATTAACACACCTGACAAATACGAACCCTGTCTGATTAATCGTTAGTGATTATAGTTCTGCTCCTATGATATAAAGTAAATGTCTGGTTACTATAGACACCCAGGCTGATAATTCTTATATCTGGATTGCCATCATGTTTGTATTCAGCATTTTCATGTAAATGCATTAACCCGCGTTGTTGTTTGAACAATGTTTTCACTGCATGAGTCCTGTATAATGAATCCTGTCTGTTCTCACCACTGATTTGCATGTGGATTGCAGGCATCACGGACAGTGATACACAGCGCAGATATTACATTTCAGATGCTGGAAGACTGGAGGAATGTTGACCTTAATAGCATTACCAAACAGAGTCTCTATACTATAGAAGATTCCAGAGACGAGCACAGGAAGCTGATTGTCCAATGTAAGATGTGTGGATGTTGGCATGTGTACCACTTGGTTATCACAACTCAGGTGGAGTTGCAAACTGTATCTGGCTAGAAAAGCTGTTTCTTTTAAAAGCTTAATCAAGATAGTGGAGACTATTTTATAAATGTAACTATTTTTATAAATGCAATTTATGACTTTTTAAGAACCCATTGCTGCCAACAGGCCAGACGAATTTACAAGGCATTTGTGACTTAACGTATCCTAAGCACACTTTTCTCCATGCAGTTATTACACTAACTGATCCTACTTCTATGAGAAGTTCCATATACATGTCCACAGATGACAGAACTGACCTTTCATGGCCTGTTGAAAATAGGGTGACCACATTTCCAAACTACCATTCAGGGACACTCTCCCTTCCGAGATACGTGGTCACCCTAGTTGTAAAGCATAGGTACTAATGATGCCAATGGGATAGTCCATGGAGATGTAGACATTTTCTTATATTATGCTCAGACTGCCGGCTGTCTGGGGACATTCAAATTTCAGATCACAAAACCTGCCACTGCTGCTTTGTTTTTTAAAGGTGGTGGCTCAGTATAGGGATTTACTGAAAGGAATAAGCATGAAGGTGAAATGACCCAACACTTGTCTGGAACCTGCATCTTTAAAAACAAGTCAGCAATAGCAGATTCCAATATCTCCATTTCAACAATTTCTTCTGAAAATTGAATATCCTGAATATGAGATCACTAACTCCAAGTTACCATTCTGAAGTTTTCAGTGGGGCTCTTATTAGCAGTGAAGTGGTTGAACCAGAAATTTTAGCTTGCATAACTTAGCCTCCATTCTAATATTAAACAGCAGAAAGTTCAGCAATTTAACACCATACTCTTTATTGGCTGGTAATGATAAAACAGGTTAGGTATAATAATGCCTAACGAAGAGAGAAGCACATGTCTCATAAACTTGAATATTGGAAAATCTTCGTCAGCCATTTGAGGACATCACTTACATTTTGAACTTACTACGTTCTTCAGTGCAAATAAATATAGACTGCACTTGATGACCCATTTTATATTTTCAACCTGGCTACCTCTATAATTTATGAAACATCCAATGAAATGTATCTGTGTTGCCTAAAGCACGAAATCAGATGCCATTTTTACATCTGGATTTTGATTGGTGACTTCTGGCAACACTGACAACAATCCTTCCTCAATTTTTGTGGAAAGTTGCCCTAGGCAACAACAATATCTGTGATTTTGTGGGTCTGTTATCAGGTTTTCACAATCTCTTGTTTCTGCAGTGTACCAGGAATTTGATCATTTATTAGAAGAACAGTCTCCAATAGAAGCTTACATTGATTGGCTGGATTCCATGGTAGACCGATGTGTTGTGAGAGTAAGTTTCCATATTTTGTTAAGAAAGAAATTCTACTTCTGCTTCTGCTTCTTTTCCTCCTCTTCCTTTTATTTTTATTATCATGCAATTTTATATGCATTAGATTGTGTGTCTTATTCAAAGATTAAACACAACCACAGCAAACAATGCATCTGCAATGGGGTATATCAGCTTAGGCAGGGAAGGACTGGTAACATTTGGTGGCCAGGACAGCAAACACAGAAAAATCCTTTCATGGTAGGGACAGATTCATGTGAACTAAATGAAATGCACCATGCAAAGCATGCAATAATGCTGCATCAATTGGAATGGATTATTGTAACACGCCTTTTCACTTCTTCCAGCATCAGTTTCCATTGTGGTTGTGATCACATGATATCTCACAGTATTAAAGTAAGTTTGCTCTGGAAGACTTCCCTCTGCCAGGTACTGTGAGTTATGGTTGGAACGAGTAAGGTTTATAATGCTCAGTAGCTGGTTCTGCGGATCCTGCTTTAAAGTGGTTGTTAAGCTACTGTAACCTGTATGCACCATCAGCACTGCCTCCTCTGTGTGTGATTTTTCAAAAATAAATGCTGCAAATACCTAATTTCACTGCTGAGATTGCGATCACATGACTGGCCAGCTTTCTCCTTTCCTCCTCTGAGAGATGCAGTGGGCGGGCTGGGATTCCTCTACTGATGTCTGTCTGAAAGGGAGGAGGGGAGGAGGAGAGAGCTGGCTGGTCATGTGATCGCAACCTCGGCTCTTAAATTAGTTATTTACAGCATTTATATATCATTCACAGAGAGGGACACTGCAATAGATGTATACCGGTTAGTGTTATGAGAGCACCATGAGTGGGGAGGGACGGCTCACATACAGGCAGAGGGGGAGAGAAAGGAGGACACAGGAGCAGAGAGGAGAGCAGATAGCAGGATGCTGATGACAGAGACACATAAACTGACCACAGAGGGGTGGTGAGAAACTGACAGGATCAGCCAGGTTTTTTTCAGTATTACAGGGGGCCAAATGACATAGGACAAGCATTGTGTCATATAACATGCTTTAAAGGAGCAGGATTCTTTTTTTTGGGGGGGGGGGGGTTACCAAAGGTTTAATCAGTGTCTGAGTACTGCAATATCTCCACTTTGGGCCACCCTCCCAACATCTTATATATTAGTACTATCCCAAGAGACTAAAGTAAGTCTCAACACACACATTTACCTTGCTAAACAAATTGCTACATTAGACTCTGACAAAATTTAACTTACTGTTGCAAGTAGTAGTAAGTCACATTCAACTGAACCTGCTCTTAATGTTGAAGACATTTGACGCATTCCCAAGCCACTTCTTCAGTTCCAATGAGTGTTAGGAAGATATCCTAGCATTTACAGTATATTCATGCAGGTAGCACAAACACCTTAACCTAATCACCATGGAATGGGTTGATGTTGATTGTCCAATAGATATGTGCATTCCCGTTCGTACGAATGTTATTTTCGTACGAAAATGTTCATTTTCGTACCCGCGGGATAATGTGTACATACGAAAACGGTAAAGCACCAAAATACGAAAACGACGGGATAACGGATGAGCCGCATAACGAACGACCGCAAATACGAACAAACGATCCGACGGGAAAAAACGACAAAACGAAAACGGCAAAAAAACGAAAATTAAATCTGTATCAAGAGGTTTGAATTGTGTATTTTGTTTGAATCCGTTTTGTGTTCGTTTTCAGTTGTATGTTCATTGTTCAATGACATCTATAACAAAAGAATTTCATTATGTATATTGAATGAATTCCTTTTTCTGTTTTCTGTGTATTCAAAATACTGAAGGCAAATCTTTTGTTATAGGTGTCATATCAACATACGAAAATAACAAAAGAAACGGGTTCAAATGCAAATCTTTTGTTTATGTTTTTTTTGAATGGCCAGAGAGTTAGGCTGGCCATACATGATACAATTTTCTGTGCAATTTTCTTTAGATTTACCTTCAACTATGTAGTGCAAGGGCCTGCCTGATTGCATACAATTGAAAGTGTTGTTTAGTTTGACCTCATATATGGTTTTTGGTAAATCTAAAAGAAAATTGTACAAGAAAATTGAACATGTATGGCCAGCCTCAGTGACTGTAAGCAGCTTCTGTTTTGTGCTGAATAGTGAGTACACTTGTACAGTAAAGCCTAATAAACTTTTCTGCGGTCCATAAGGGGTTAAACGACAATAGTCTGACCTGGTATCATACAAGAAAAAAAAATTGTGTTTTTCCCTTCAGGCAATTTTGGACGAAAGCTGTGTACTAATGATCAGATTATCGCACGATCGCTTCAAAAGTGGTATTTTTGTATGATATTCTAAAATTACGCACTAGTCTTAAAGGTTAGCTACAATAAGAGATAAAAGGTAATGCCACAATTCATACCGCCATGTAAATTGAGGAATTAGCACCTAAGTATAGGATTATGTAACTACAACAAGCTTTCATACCTCCCTTCCTGTTCTTGGAAAATCAACAGGCACACTTTCCATGGTGATTATATTGAGGTGCAGTGCTACATTTGTGAAAATAAATGCTGGGGTACCTTTCTGACACTCATTAAAAAAGTGTCTTTGAGAAGCTACGAAACGTCTTCAGCATTACAGAACAGGTCCAGCTGAATGTGACTAACTATCACTAGCTATTCCATGATCTGGGTATATGGGACTCTTCACAAATGTACTAATTTACTATTCTTACCTTTGTAGGTAGCATCCAAAAAAACTGGCTCCCTGAAGAGAGTGGCACAACAGTTCCTTTTAATTTGGTCTTGCTTTGGTACAAGAGTCATTCGGGATATGACATTGCACAGTGCTCCAAGTTTCGGTATGATCCTAGCTCGTGCAGTATGATTTTTGTTATTTTTCTTACCTTCTCTTCAGTTCTTTCTATCCTTATAGTGATATTTATTGTGCATATTAATAAACATAGTTTTACTATAATGCCTAAATTGAGAAATAACTGTAGGATTGATTTTTAAAATTAGACAAACCAAAAGGAAAGTGTTTGTTGTTCTTGTAATAACCAATTAAACATCTGATTGTTAACTATTGGCAACAGATCCAGCACTATTATTGTATTTTTACAAATTATATTAAGACTGAAAATTACGGGTTGTGAGAAGGTTGCCTGACCTTCAACGACTTAAATGACAACTAGGACCCATTGTGACCATCTTAATCTGGTCTTCAGTCACATGCCGAGTATGTGTCACAAAATCTTCATCCCTCTTTGTTTATTTGAAAGGGAATAACTGACTATCAATATGTTAGAAACATTTATTTCTGTCATCAAAATTGCCCTTCTTGATCTTACTACAGCAAGAAATGCTTATATTGGTGGCGATATTGCTTGGTTAAATTTGCACAACCAGCATATGCCCATATTTTGTTAGCTACCTCACAGCTCTAGGAGTGAACAGAAATACTCTGTAGTGGATATGGAGAGCATATGACTCAATCCCCTTCTGCCCTTGTGACAGATTGGCTGCGCGTTAAATGAGGATGATGACTGAGTCCTCCTCCAGCTGGTGGGGCTGCTATCAAAGAGAGCCCCTTGCTTTGCCCTGCATAGAAAGAAACAGGTTAACTTTAGGGCCCCATGTACACTGCTGCTGCTAAACGGATGTTCAGAAGCAGTTGGATACTTTTTTCAACTGCCACTGAACTAATCTTATGTGTACATGTACACAGGTTTGTTTACTGTCATTTTTAGGCAGTTGCGTTTTTTGGGCCTTTTTTTTTAAGGCAAAAAAATTAGTTCAAATGGTGATGTTTCCGACATTTCAGACGCCAAACACATCTAAACGCAGCTAAATGCGGTAAACAGCATTTAGTTTATAGACATTTTTTCGTTTTTGCCCATTTATAAAAATATATTTTTTTCAAATGCTTCTAGACGCAAACGCATGTAAACGCGGCGAAACAGCCCTATTTAGACACTGGTTTCTAGCTGTCAAGTTAAATCGTTCAGGAGAGCTTGAACAACATCCCGTTTACATGAAGCCTAGAGGATCATTCCACCCTAAATAATTCACCTGCTAACACTAATCTAAATTGTATTTGTTTTTAAAGTAGTAAAATTATAAATGATTGCATTGTCAACAGATGAATAGCAAATGTGTAAAAATTTCACATAGAAAGTAGTGTATATTGAAATAAGGTCGACTAGAATCTCATCTTATTCAGGATAACCTAGAATACCAGGCATAAGAAATACACAATATACCTGCACAAAGTGATAACATTAGCTTAGAAGGGTATTTCTTTATTTCTGTCCACCACTAAAAGATGAAGAAAATGTATCACTTACTCATCAACCTTATCACTTACACAAATAATACAAAACAAAAAGATAAATAAAGCTGGAGGGGGCAAAGGAAAATACTGAGGGAGGAACCAAGATAAGCAAGATAATTTTGCAAGAATATTTTTTTCCCCATAGGATTACAATTCACAGGAAATTCAGAATTTTTGAAGTTAGGTAAACTGTCCCATAGTTTTGTAAGGAGATGCTCCATCCACCAAATATACTTGACTTGGTTGATCTGGGAGGGCCAGTGGCTTCAAATATTCCACTTCCATCTCTTGAAGACTTTGGTGGTTCTATCCAAGCTTCTTCAGGGTAGTATGAGTGTCTGTTTAGTTTTTAATTTATTTTACATTTCACAGAATGCAAAGGTAGTTTGAAGGAGTCAGTGCAGAGGAACAAGTGAGCTAGTTTTCAGACTGGGATCCTCAGAAATACAAGAAACCATAGAATGATTCCCCACACAACAGTAGTACTAAGTAGACTTACAGTAATGTGAGAATTGTCTGATTTAAAGAAACCATTAATCATTTTTTTCCCTGTCCTATAACAGGGTCATTCCACCTCATACATCTAATGTTTGATGACTATGTCCTCTATTTATTGGAGTCTTTACACTGCCAAGAGAGAGCCAATGAACTTATGAGGGCAATGAAGGGAGAATCACAGAGTGGTAAGCATGGTTATAATTATTTTAAGGACATAGATACATGTACATGATTACTTTTACAAAGCAGTGCTGACCATACGTGAATACTTCTATCTTCCGAGTAATAAGGGCATTCTTGTTTTTTCATACAACTATGGGCAAGTCTTAAGCCACGTACAAACGATAGGTTAACCAGAGGACAACGGCCTGAAGGACCGTTTTCATCGGTTAAAACCGATCATGTGTGGGGCCCATAGGTTATTTAGCCATCGGTTAAAAAATGTAACCGATGGATTGATAACCGATAGGTCAAAACTGATCATTAGTATGCAAAACCATCGGTTAAAAACCTGCGCATGCTCAGATGCTTGGAAGCATTGAACTTCATTTTTTTCAGCACGTCGTTGTGTTTTACGTCACCACGTTCTGATACGATCGTTTTTTTAACTGATGTTGTGTAGGCATATCAGACCATCAGTCAGCTTCATCAGTTAACCTAAGACAACTGTCTTTCAGACCATTCTCATCAGTTTGACCGATCGTGTGTACGCGGCTTTACACACTTCATCCTGTTAAGAGTCTCATCTTCTTTCTTTCGGCAACCTCTCTAATACAGATAAATTACATTATCTATTGATTTAAAGTGGATCTAATTTAAAAACTAATTATATTTGCTATCTAATAGGGAACATTTGGAAATAGAAATAGTGCCTAGTCAGTACCCTGAAAAATCTACCTTTTGTTCTAAATGACTCATAAAAAAAATAGATATGAACTTCCTGTGCTTATGAGTCCAGAGTCTCAATGTTATATCTGTGGTCTGAGGACATCCAAGGCTCTGTGTCTCTGACACAGATTTGAAGTGAAATTTTAAGTTTAGAAGTGAAATTTGATTATATCACTACTGTACTACTCACTGTTCTCCTTGCTGAAGAGGAAGCTATACTCGAGGACCTCCCCTACTGCTAAAATCCCCATGCATCTGCTTTACTCATTCTGTGACCCTGTGCTTTCTCCACCTTACTCCACCAGTCATCAGATCACCAGTCATCAGATTACCAGTCATCAGATCACTAGTCATTGGGGGGCAGCTCTGACATGAGGAAGCAAGTCCCACATCTACTAAGTTGGCCTCCTCCACTTAGATGATGGGGAAAAGACCACCCACAATAATCATTAATCGTTTGTCCTCTGCTTCCTTTTTTTGGGCAGAGCTATCACACACATACATACACATATATATATATATATATATATATATATATATATATATATATATAATTGATGTATGTATTAAGTAGTGATACAAAGGGGCTTTGTTTATCTTTAGAAAATGTATTTGGTGGAAACCAGTAGCTGCTTTTTTGTTTTGTTTTAGGTAGAAAAACATTTTAACATAGCAAAAGGTTACCTTAGAGCAGCCCTCAAAATTTCCACTCGCCTGCTAGCATTTGGCGAGTAGATTTAAGCTGGGGGCGAGTGATGACAGGGCTGCATGACCAATCTCCCTGCAATCTGTGCCTACACTTAGAGCCCTGATGCGATTGGTGGCCGAAGAGGAAAGGTACATGCTTGGGAAAAGTAGTCTGGTGAGGCGCGCACAGGCAGAGCAGTACACAGGTGTTCTCCTTACAATTCTCATTAAGCCATGGGACCTAACAGTATGACCTCTCTGAGCCTGCCCCCTTCCCAAACCAATGCAGCTGGAGAGCAGAGAGCAGGAAGTAATGAGTGAGGTGGAGGATTGCGAAAATTACCACTCCGGGTGTCCCAGGTAGGCAGTGCAGCGCTCACTGAAAGTTGCCCTGACATGAGAGCGGCAGCCTTCCAGTTTGTGCACTTTTCTTCTCCTTGTGCTCTATGTAAGTGTCCAGCAGTTCAGCCTGAGCACTGCAAGCAGACTGGTCTCAATGTGTGCTGTGCGGTGTCAGTATGAGCTGTGCTATGGTGTCAATGGCTGTGCAGGTGTGTGAATCTTGGCGCTGGATTGTACTCCCTCCCGCTGTGCTGCAGATCCTCTCCTCACTGCCAGCCTGAATAAAAGGGGGAAGTGGGGACATGCAAGCATGGAGCCGCACACACATGCTCCTGATGATGAGATGAATAGGAGAGAGAGAGAGAGGATGGATGGGAGTTTCAGAGGAGACAGAAAGAGAATGGGGAAGAGACCCGGTTCCAGTGCCCTGTCCCTCTGGTCTTCCCCCATTGCCCTGTCCCTCTGGTCTGCCCCCAGTGCCCTGTCCCTCTGGTCTGCCCCCAGTGCCCTGTCCCTCTGGTCTTCCCCCAGTGCCCTGTCCCTCTGGTCTGCCCCCAGTGCCCTGTCCCTCTGGTCTGCCCCCAGTGCCCTGTCCCTCTGGTCTGCCCCCAGTGCCCTGTCCCCAGAGCCCTGTCCCATTTTGTTGTTGTAGGTAATATTTAATTGTGTAACTTGATTCTGCATAAAACATTTAACAGTGTCATTCCATGAGATAATCTACGAGGGCGTGTTCAGGGGTGCAATTAGGCATGGGGCAGTGTATGAATTAGGTGGGGCAACTGGTGGTGAGTAACTCTTGAGACCTGGCAAGTAGCTCAGGGGTTGAAATTTTGAGCCCTGCCTTAGAGGGTTGTGTCCTGTCCTAGAGCTTCCACTCTATTCCTTAAAAGGGAATGTATAGTGGCTTTTGGCGTTCATACTTTTTTTCTTTCTTTATTGGCATCAGGACTAAAAAATAATTACAATTTACAATCAGGTTAATATGAAATGTTGCGTGTTACTGTTTTAGTATTCTCCTTTTGAGCCAGCAGGTGGAGCATTAGGTTTCTTTTAACATATTTTACTATATGGCAACCACGGGTTGCAGGAAAAAAAGACAAATATCCCATGGCTGTCAGAATACCCAAAAACCTGTTGCATCTAAAAGGATGTTGGGCAGGGGAGTTGAGACAGGGCCAAACACAGAGCTAATTTCAGCCATTTCATCAGAAACTAACAAAACTTTACGTGTATGGCCAGCTTTAGATTTTAAAAAGACGAGGTGATGAACCTAGATCCACCTAAAACAAATTATCCAGTTTTGAGTTGACTGCAGAAGAGTTTTACTCACCAGCTGGTCCCATTAAGCCAGTGTTTCTCAACTCCAGTCCTCAAGGCCCCCCAACAGGTCAGGTTTTCAGGATTTCCATTATTTTGCACAGGTGATTTGATCAGTTTCACTGCCTTAGTAATTCCCACAGCCTTTTCATCTGAGGGAAATCCTGAAAACATGACCTGTTGGGGGGGCTTGAGGACTGGAGTTGAGAAACACTGCATTAAGCAGATCTCTCCAACGCAAACTCTGGGTCTTCCCCTCTACCCACTATGAGCAGGATTATCCAGCCTTTGTTGCCATTGAGAGCAGGGGTAAAGCTGGAATGTCAGTAGGAAAGGACTCTCTTTGGTGATGATGAAGACATTACAGAACTGACCCAGTGATCATGCGCTAATGCAGTGTATCAGCGTAAATAATTGGTCTCAGGTAGGCAAACTTTAAAATAAAGCAGTTCATGATGACTCAGGATTTACTATATTTGTATTGGAGAATTTTTTTTTACACTATTAATCTTTTCCTCAGAAGTCCCAGATGAAATGATACTGTCAGAGCCTGCCATTTCTACACCCTCTCCAATCCCATTTTCACCGGCTGCATCTTCAACTTTAGCAGAAATCCCATCCGCAACTTCCCCCGGAAACCATTCTCCAGACAGTGGAGTCGCATTGGTGACGACAGGTATGCCATCATCTAAACTTTTTTTTATGGCACCTACTTGGCCTACTTGGCCTTTTT
Organism: Rana kukunoris; assembly: GCA_029574335.1. Taxonomy (NCBI): domain Eukaryota; kingdom Metazoa; phylum Chordata; class Amphibia; order Anura; family Ranidae; genus Rana; species Rana kukunoris. The sequence goes on from CM056051.1 coordinate 398,268,250, forward strand.
TGTGCATAATCTTGGCATAATTTGTAGACATAATTCTAAGTAAACCTCATAAAAAACAAGAACTACTAGCAACAAAGATATATATAATAGGCCTCATATCTCTACAATAAAATATTTCAAAATCTTTCCCTGTAGCTGTTTTAGGCCCCATACACACGAGCAGACAGATTTGTTCAAATCGGTCGGGCAGACTGATTTGAACAAATCTGTCTGCTGGGGTACACACGATCAAACCAAAATCCCCGCCGGCAGACGGCGCAGTGACGTGGCGGTGATGTTGACGCCGCCAAGTCACCGCACTAGGAAGTAAATCACTTCTGCGCATGCGTCGAATCCATTTGACGCGTGTGCGAGAAGACATGTCTGCTGGTTAGTGTACTAACCAGCAGACATGTCGGGCGGATGGGTTCCCAGCCGATAGATTTGAAAGCATGCTTTCAAATCTGTCGGCTGGCCAAATCCGTCTGCTCGCCCGTACACACGATCGAATCTGTCTGCTGGGACGGTCTGGCAGACCGTTTCCAGCAGACAGATTTGGTCGTGTGTACGCGGCCTAAGTCTATACTATAGACTAAAACAGCTGCAGGCAAAGATTATGAAATATAGACTCTATAGGATGCTGAACGTGAATCTCCCTTAAAAAAGAAAGTAAGATTGTAGCAGGTACAGTATATAATGTACCGTATGCAGCTAAAGCTTCAGCAGCTCCAATTCCCCGCTAATATAGCCGAATGTGGGACCATTCTGAATAGGCAAAGCTCTAGAACTTCTTGATAGTGGTGGATTATGCCCAACCCTCTACATATTCTTGTTGGTCCAAGAGGCATCCAATTGTACTGATGGGGAAATAGAAATTTGGGGCAATAAATGTGGGCAGAAAATGCCCAAAAACTGACTTTGTGGAGTTCAGTGGACTTACTGTTTTGCACTACCAATGAGCTAAAATACCCTATCACAGTAGAAAATTAAGAGCGTTTTGGTGGAAAAAGTTAGATGGGCATTAACATATGTAAACATGTGTAGACACAACTAAACGCTAGGCGCTATGGTGCTTAAGCCTTCATTTATTCCAATGGGCAGAATAAATTAATCAATATGGCCAATGAAATGAGTGAACGTCCAAAAGCTTGGTGTACCTAAATGCGTCTAAACACACCCAAACGCATTTGCAAAACGCCTCTAGGCGTGTTTTTTAGGCTGCTTTCCCCCCTGCTAAAGCAAAGAATTCCAGGGGAGGAAAAAAATGTCCCGTGTCCATGAGACCTAAAAGTACTGGAAGGTATGTTGTAGTTTCTACCCCTAGGCAGGACATTTTTTTATATTTAAACCTGTTATACATTTATCTTTAACAGTATTTACATACAAATTGAATTATTTATGTTTTAATATCTTATTTATGCTAGTTGTATGATTAAATGCAGCAAAATAAAAAGTAAACTATAATGTGTACAGTTTGGTTTAGATTTCTTTTCAATTTTTTTTCTATTTACTTAAATCATAAAGGTTATTTTTTGGAAATTGTTATTGGATTTACTGTTTACTATGTGTATATAAACCTTAAGAGGCTAAAGAAATGGTGAATCGATAACGTTTGCTACTGTTTGCACTATACCTGATCTTTAAGGGGTACAATCTCCCATTTACTAGGAGGAGGCTGCTTTTATTGTCCTGGAACTTTCCCTTGGGCAAAGGACTTCTGCTTTAAATTCCATGGAGGTCTTTATTGTCATGTGAACTGTTTATAGAGCAGCTTGATGTATGCTTCTGCAGTCAATGCCTGGCCTACAGCTTATGATGGGACATTGTTGACCACATTACAAATGCGCACAGCTTGTATTTAACCCATCTATCTTGCTAAGTTCCAAAAGGGCCCCTACTTTACTGCCTCCGACTTCCACACCATTCTCACACTCGGCAACCATTTGTTTAGATTGTGATGGGATTCTGTACTCCAGTTTACCCTGTAGCGACGTTTAACTGCTCTGCTCCACTTGTTCCCCAAGCAAACACATTAAAAGGCAGTGAATATTAAATGGCACATTTAACCCCAGAATCCCTGATTTAAATTTAAGGACATGCCAAGGGGTTTTGAATAAGGCTAGCCAAAGGGTCGCCACAAACAAGCACACAAAAGCCAGAGATAAAACAGATCTGAGCATCTTTGTGTTGATCAGACTGGGCAGGGGTAAAGTGTAAACCATAACAATGAACTTCTCTTATTTCCTCCATTTTGGTTTGTAAAATATATAACTAAAAGTGTATTGTTATATCTGTTCAATTTGCAAAAAGAAAACATGTTGAATCTTGCCAGAAATGCAGTGCTGTCCAGTGTTATCTGAATTTCCATAATAAGCCCTGCCCTGTTCATCTCTGATCTACGGAAAAACTTCTCCCTGAGCATTTTCAGAAATGTTTTCAATCGTTTTTTTAGGCGATTGGGAGCATTTTTCTGAGCAGATTTGCAACTATAAAGCCGCGCACACACGGCCATTTTTAATGGTCTAGAAAAAAACTATGGGCCAGATTCAGGTACACGTACATTTGCGCAGCGTATCCGAGATACGCTACGCAGCCGCATTTTACCAGGCTCTACGACGAATTATGGTAGATTTTTGCCCGTACGATATGGCGGCGTAGTCTATTTCTCGCCGCGTAATCGAAATACGCAATTAGGGGGCGTGAAGCATTTAAATTAGGCGCGTCCCCGCGGCGATCGAACTGCGCATGCTCCGTTCAGAAATTTCCCGCCGTGCATTGCGCGAAATTTCCCGCCGTGCATTAGCGTCGTTTACGGACATTCCTATTCCCGGACGTTTTACGTCAAAAATAAAAAAAGATGTCGGAAAACGTTGATATTCGACGCGGGAACAACGGCGATACTTAACATGGGCTGTCTAATATTAGACCAGCAAAAAGCTGGTATAGTTTTATGCAGCAAAAAGATGACTAAAGATGCCGTAAGAGATTGCGATAGACGTTCATAATTTCGTGGATAGTCGGCAAAAGCTCATTTGCATCCCCCATAATTTCATGGTTTGAGGTTTTAGAGTAGTGAAAAAACGCGCGTATTTCGAAAGTACTCCAGTCTAACGCGAGATAGACAGGCGTAATCGCTCTATGAATCTGGCACCATGTTTTTTTCAACCCGATTTTTGTTAAGCCTGGCTTGCCTACACACGATCGTGAAAAAAAAAATGCACGAGTAAAGCACGGTAACGTACAACACGTACGACGGCACTATAAAGGGGAAGTACCATTTGGATAGCACCACCCTTGGGGCTGCTTTTGCTGATTTTATGTTAGTAAAAGTTTGGTGAGAGACGATTTGTGCTTTTCAGTCTGTTACAGCGTGATGAATGTGCTATCTCCATTACGAACGCTAGTTTTACCAGAATGAGTGCTCCCATCTCATAACTTGCTTCTGAGCATGCACGTTTTTTTCACGTCGTTAAAGCCTACACACGACCATTTTTTACAACGTGAAAAACAACGCGAAAATTTAGAGCATGTTCTAAATTTTTAGTGCCTATTTTTAACGTCGCGAAAAATGCTTTGGAGCCCACACACGATCATTTTTAATGACATAAAAAAAAATGGTCGTGTGTACGCGCCATTATAGGCGTTTACTGCTGTGGCCAATAGAAACTTGTGTAAGGTGTGGAGTAATGCTAGATAAAGAAAAGAGAGCTGCCATTTGCACTGAAAAAAACGCTAGTTTCTCGCTGTTCAAGAGTTTTCCATTAAAGTCTATGTGGACAAAAACACTGAAATCTGCCCGGGCCATTAAAATGTATGGGATTTTGCTTGTTGAGCATCCGCCCCTTGCTGTATTGAGTAAACGCGGCCAGCGCTGTTCTAGCAGCGAGCGGCGTGGATAAGCATAATACACCCGCCCCTTAGAAAAAACATCCGCCCCTTGCTGTGTTTGAGCGCAGTCAGTGCTGTTCTATCTTGATGGGTCCCCCATCTGATAGAGAGAGCGGCGTGTTAACTGCGCATGCTCCAACTACAGCTGATGGAACAGATGTTCATTCTCTGAGATTTCTGTGATCTCCAATTGCGCACCCATATTGTTAGAACATCGGCATCTTAGGTAAGGGAAACCAGCGAGCCTCCCAGTGATGTGTCCCAGAAGGCTGTGAGAAGAAGGAGGGAGGGCCAAGCTTCTGCACATATCGCCTCAGCGATCTGCCCGGAAGTAGGTACTTGTCAAATCCAGGTACCCAACCCCCTCCAAAAAGTGCCAAATGTGGCAGTGGAGGGGAAGGGGGGAAGGATGCAAACAAGCAGAACTTCCCATTTTAGGTGAAGTTCCTCTTTAATTGGATTCCACCTTACACTGGCCCTTCTGTTTGCATACCTGTGCATGTCCATTTAGTCTCTTCAGCAGATATCGGTCAGCCATCCCCAGGCATGATTTGAATATTGGCAAATTAAGTCTAAATCTAAAACAGCTTAGTTAAAAAATTAGCTTAGCCAAGTTTCTTGTTCTGTGTATGGCTGTATTGCATACTCCAACACAAGACCTGCCTGTCATAATTCCCCTCTCTCTTTCTGTCCACATAGGGATCTTGCATGTTCACATCCACCTTGTCCTGTTCTGGTGCCACCTGTTCCATTATATAACATAAAAGGTACAACCCCTCATAATGGGTACATTAGGTATACAGACCCAGGAACTTTGTGTATTCAGTAGATCCCACCAACAGTGTTCCTGAGAAATACAGCATAGGAAACTGTTCTTTGGTTTAACTCTCCAGCATCTACCAAATGCTTGGTTGATCGATCAACTTGGGTACACTTGGGTACAACTTGGGTACAACCAGCCTGTCGGATTCTCTTGTGATTATCACTGTCTTCTCCCAGGGGGGACGGCTTCCCCCGCCCCCCTGCCAGGAGTAGACAGTTTCTCGGCAGGAGGGATTCCCCTGTCAGCACGGTCTGTGTTAATGGGGGAATCATGCATTTTTTTCTCCTGCAACCCATAGTTGCAGGAAAGAAGTTCGCACTGTGTATGGCCTGCCTAACCTGATGTGTGTCTAGACTGACACCATTCCTGGCAACCCTGCTACCCTAGGCCACATTCTGTTTGTTATGCAGAAATTTGGCCCTGGTGATATATATTGGGGAGTGAAGGAATGCCTTTTTTATTGTCAGTAGCACACATGATCTCCAGTCTTGGACAATAGATATTCAGTGGCACGTCAAGTGGGCTGTTCTTTGTGTTTAACACCAATAAACATAGAAATCTCTTAACACCCTGGAAGCTATGCTAAAGTCAGGCAGGGGGCAAAGGCCTAGTCATCAGCATTACCTGTGGTCTCCTTGCATTTGATCTTTAACCCATTACTAACTTATCATGTCTTGCTCTGCTCATATCAGAGCTTCGAGCAAGAACAGTGAACCGCAATTTAACATGACAGAATGTCACTCTAATCGCCTGAGACAAGTAGTCAGAGGCACTTGGATCTCACACTCCATATATACAGTTATGAGGCTGTAGGTAGAGAGCCTAGGCACCCTCATATACCAGAAAGAGCACTGCTATGTTCCAGGAAAAATTCCAGACAAAAGACAAAAGGCTGATGCCGCGTACACACGACCGTTTTTCATGATGTGAAAAATGCAATTTTTTTAAATGGTCATTAAAAACGATTGTGTGTAGGCTCCAGAGCATTTTTCTCGATGTGAAAAATGGGCATTAAAATATTAGAACATACTCTACATTTTTTCTGCGTTTTTTCACGTTGTTGTTTTTCACGCTGTGAAAATCGGTCGTGTGTAGGCTTTCACAACGGGAAAGAAATGTGCATTCTCAGAAGCAAGTTATGAGACGGGAACAGTCGTTCTAGTAAAACTAGCATTTGTAATGGAGATAGCACATTCGTCACGCTGTAACAGAATGAAAGCACGAAGACTGTAAAGTCTCTCACCAAACTTTTACTAACACAAAATCAGCAAAAGCAGCCCAAAGGGTGGCGCCATCTGAATTGAACCTCCCCCTTATAGTGCCATTGTACATGTTGTACTCAAGCATTTTTTTTTATCACGATCGTGTGCATGCAAGGCAGGCTTGACAAGAATCACGTCAAGAAAAACGTTGTTTTTCTAGGACATTAAAAACAGTCGTGTGTACGCGGCATTAGGCACAATTCATATTTCTAGATGTTCCCTATAACATAGAAAATCTTCACTTTTTGAGTACCGGTCCATTTTAATGTGAAAACCTATTCCAAAAATGAATCGATTTTACTATGGTGGTCCTATAGCAATCTACATATCTACTGTCCCACTGAAGAAAAGGTTTGTTTGCCAGTGGGATATGCAGTCAGAGGATAAGGTTTAATCCCTTGAAAACAGTAAGGAAAAGTCCTTTTAAAAGATTTCTGGTAGGAAAGCTTAGGTAGCTCTATAAAGCACACTTTGGTGATTATCTGTGAAACATGTAAATACTGATTTCCCATCTAGCAGACAAACTTGAAACAAATTCCTGACATTTTGATGTCCTATTTACTTAGCGATTAAAGCCCAACTGATTTGTATGCCTACAAACAGCATAAATGTTTGAGACCCCTTCAGACTGTAGTCTGGTTTTCCATACTTAGGTGCTTCCTCAGGACAGTGAAGGAAAATATTCTTTACCCTTCTTTCCCCATATTTTACTGTTTCTGTGCCGTCTATCGCTTCTTTCTTTAAAATTTTAACCTAAACCCTATAAAATGGATCTTTCAGAGCTTGTAGATCTCAATGAACTACAAGGGCACTGGTGAGCACTCTTGTAGTCCATTGATTCTTCTTGCCACTCAGTAACTTCCTTCCCATACGAAGTACGTGCAGACAGCTTACTGAGTGCCTGCAGAAGCCATGCATTGCATCCATGATCTGCTGATCGTGGATGCAATGTCTTACAGGCTCCTGTTTTAAAAAATAATAAATGTACATTTATTTACCTTTAAAAAGATGTGCATTTTATATTTTTTGTAAAAGATGAGCTAAGCCTTTGAAATAGTCGTGTTCTCTAGCAGTGCCATCTGTATCTTGAGTCTGTTCAAAGTTAATATTTAGGTTTAAAATTTCTCTTCAAAAAAAGTGTGTGCATGCAGGTAAACTTGGGTATTTTCCTGTGTTTTTAGACTTCCTGTGATCTTTGGCCACGCACTGGCCACTGTGATTACCAACTTGCGATTAGATAGTAACAATTGCTTTAGGAAGCCTTCATGCAAACCAGTGCTACTGGCTGTTCAGGTTGGCTTGCCGTCTATAAGTAAAAGTCTGTACCCAAAAATCTGTAAAGCAATGCAAATGATTGCTCGTCTTGCATCTTTTGTTTAACTTGGTTCACATTTCTCCCTGGTTCATTTACATAAACAAATACTAATGAGCTAACAAACTGGGTGGTCCACACTGCAAAATCTTTCCTGAAGGAAAACGCTGAGACAATAGATTTTCAATAGATACGAGTCTTGCTCAATTGTAATCATACTGCAGACTGGAAAGTTAAACTTTACCCAAAGTTGAAAATTCCAGGTATATTCTCCAATACATTAAATAAAATCCTTTTCTAATAACGAATAATCTAAGCTTTGCTTGCGTGCGTTAAACTGAATTGATTATTAATGTTATCACTCACTATATATATATATAGATAGATATCTATGTATATATACAGTACAGACCAAAAGTTTGGACACACCTTCTCATTCAAAGAGTTTTCTTTATTTTCATAACTATGAAAATTGTAGATTCACACTGAAGGCATCAAAATTAATTAATTAACACATGTGAAATTATATACATAACAAAAAAGTGTGAAACAACTGAAAATATGTCATATTCTAGGTTCTTCAAAGTAGCCACCTTTTGCTTTGATTACTGCTTTGCACACTCTTGGCATTCTCTTGATGAGCTTCAAGAGGTAGTCACCTGAAATGGTCTTCCAACAGTATTGAAGGAGTTCCCAGAGATGCTTAGCACTTGTTGGCCCTTTTGCCTTCACTCTGCGGTCCAGCTCACCCCAAACCATCTCGATTGGGTTCAGGTCCGGTGACTGTGGAGGCTAGGTCATCTGGCGCAGCACCCCATCACTCTCCTTCTTGGTCAAATAGCTCTTACACAGCCTGGAAGTGTGCTTGGGGTCATTGTCCTGTTCAAAAATAAATGATGGTCCAACTAAACGCAAACCGGATGGAATAGCATGCCGCTGCAAGATTCTGTGGTAGCCATGCTGGTTCAGTATGCCTTTTGAATAAATCCCCAACAGTGTCACCAGCAAAGCACCCCCACACCATCACACCTCCTCCTCCATGCTTCACGGTGGGAACCAGGCATGTAGAGTCCATCCGTTCACCTTTTCTGCGTCGCACAAAGACACGGTGGTTGGAACCAAAAGATCTCAAATTTGGACTCATAAGACCAAAGCACAGATTTCCACTGGCCTAATGTCCATTCCTTGTGTTCTTTAGCCCAAACAAGTCTCTGCTGCTTGCTGCCTTTCTTTAGCAGTGGTTTCCTAGCAGATATTCTACCATGAAGGCCTGATTCACACAGTCTCCTCTTATCAGTTGTTCTAGAGATGTGTCTGCTGCAAAAGGTGGCTACTTTGAAGAACCTAGAATATGACATATATTTTCAGTTGTTTCACACTTTTTTGTTCTATCTATCTATCTATCTATCTATCTATCTATCTATCTATCTATCTATCTATCTATCTATCTATCTATATATATATATATATATATATATATATAGAGAGATAGATAGATATATATATATATAGAGATAGATAGATAGATATATATAGAGATAGATAGATATATATATATACATACATATACAATATTTGATGTTTTAAAGCTGAACTCCTGGCAGACATAAAAAGGCACAGTATTCAAAAGAAAAAGGCTTAAAGAAAAAACATACAGTACATACTCCTCTATATCCTGCAGTATCACTGTGATGCTACAGCAGTCCCATATCAGCTCTAAGGCAGGCCATAGGCAATGCAATTTTCTTTCCTGCAACCATGGTTTGCAAGAAAGAGATTTTCTTGATTCAACCATTAACACTGTGCTGAATCCCTCCCATAAAACTACTGCGTTCTCCCATTGGGGAGGAGGGGGGGTTGCAGGGAGCCATCCTGCCGGGAGAACACAGTGATTAGTGCTAGCGGCTATAGCCTGTTTGCAATAATCACATGTAAAAATCAAACATGCTGTTTGTATCTGAGTTGATTTATGGATTGACTTAAGCATATTCAGCCTGTCCTTAGAAGGTTCAAATATTGGCCGGTCCCTGCTGAACTGGAACATGGCTGACTAAGACAGGGAACTGAGCAATTTCATGACTCCTTATTGCTCAGTTCTCAAACTTTTCTGAGCAAAGAGCAGTGACTGTCAGTCACCTGCTGTCCACTCTTTCCCTCCAGTGCTCACTGGAGTTCCCTACTGGAATGGGGCTCACTGAATGCTGAAAGACAAAGCCAGCTCTCCAGAGAACAGCTGAGAGGATCCCGACAATAAGGTCAGGATCCTTCTAGAGCCTGGAGCAGTTCTGTGACGTCAGTCGACAGCGTGGATTTAGCCTGCTGTTGGATGATTCTGGGTGGCAATATGAACACTTTACTGTGCTATAGCTAGGTCCTATGTATGGCCACATATACCATGACCTGTGCGAGTAGTTGCATTGTGTGATAATGTGAGATTAATATGAATCCTTGTATATGTGTACTTGCAAGAGCATGTGCTTGCTGATATGTAAGAAACAATATATCTGTGTTTCCCAATAGAAAGGAGTGCAAAGTCTGAGGCCCCGCACACACGACTGAGTTTCTCGGCAGAATCCAGCGAGAAGCTCGCTGGGAGACGTATTCTTCCGAGAAAACCGGTCGTGTGTACATTTTCGACGAGCAAACCGTCGGGAAGCTCGTCGAGCCAAAATAGAGAGCATGTTCTCTATTTCCTCATTGTTCAATGAGGAAATTTGGCTCGACGACCTTTTCGACCGCTCATCGGGAAACTCGACGGGCGGAGCGATGAGTTTCGCCCGACGAGGTTCTCGGATGTGTGTACGCGGCCTTAGTTTGTTTTCTTTAAAGGGCATTTTCACACTGAGGTAGTCAGAATGTCCAGCTGTAAAGTTTTAGCAGCGCTTTTAATCCCACTAGCGGCCAATGAAGGGCCCGGGTAATGCCAATGTTTTGATGCACCAATATATTTAGGTTATTGTCACTGAACATTTAAAGGGGCTTTAATATAATTAATGTTACCCTTTCCTAGAATCTTAATTAAGGCTGGCCATACATGGTCGAATTTCCAAAGAATTTCCTTGTGAAAATCAGAGTATGTGTGTGTTTTGTGATCCGATGATGGCACCATTGATTGAAACTCGACCAACCAAGCCTTTAATATTACCTCATGTTGCTACAGAAAATAATTTTCGTGGCCAGGAATCTTCTTTTCTTACCTTGAATTTCTTTTCTTGCACATTTCTTTTTCAATTTCATTTCTCGCACAATTCTCCCATAATTAATTAGAAAATTGTTTGTTTTTAAAAAAAAAATCCAACATGTTCGATTACTGAAATTTGATGGTTGCACGAACATCGGCTGTTGCTGCATCCCACTAATGGTGCGAAATATGAACAAAGATTTTTTTAAATATTTTTTTTTTTTCGAAATTTGACCCATGTATCGCTAGTCTTAAATGATAGAAAAATTAATTTGCAAATTGCTTACATTGAAAGTAGCCGTTTAACTTGGAGATGGATACCCTGGACTCTAGCAAGCTAACTGGCTCGTTGGCTCATGAAACATCTGTCTCTTCTTTGTAAAAATGACAGGGGGTCCTTAAGTTCTGATAGACGATAGATGAGACAAATATTGTTGTGTAATGTGATTCCCGGCTTCATTTCTGTAGGTACAATGCAGTCATATACATGGTCTCTAACCTACACTGTCACCACAGCTGCTAATGGACCTCCTGAGAGCCCCCAGCAAGTCCCGTGTATGAGGAGTGCACACATGTCCCCTTCTGTCACGCATCGAATACCTGTTTATCCGCATCGAGAAGAACATGGGTAAGAAAAACGATTAAATCACCTCCAAAGGGTCCTTTTCTCCAAAGTGTTTTGGGAAAATTGTATAGTTTTGGCTAACAATGGAGCCTGAATTAAATAATTGTACTATATGGATGGGGGCATGCTGTGTTTTTTTCTGCATAATTGGTGTTAACACAAGCTCCATCCTCCTGGAAGCCTTTTCCATTTAACTTGTACAGATTTTAGATGAGACAAAATCTGGTGCAGCTATGCATGGTAGCCAGCTACTAACTTCAGCTTGTTCAATTGAAGTAGAGCTCCACCCTAAAGTGGAACTTCCGCACATCGGATTCCTCCCCCCCCTCTGGTGCCACAATTGGCACCTTTCAGGGGGGAGGAGGTGCAGATACCTGTGTAAGACAAGTATTTGCACCCACTTCTGAGCTTAGAGCCTGCGGGCAATACGCCACTGAGCCCCCCCCCCCGTTGTGTTCTGGGAAACACACGGCTCCCAGAACACAGCGGGGAACAGTGAGGACGGCGCAGCGCGACTTGCGCATGCGCAGTAGGGAACCGGGCAGCGAAGCCGCAACGCTTCACTTCCTGATTCCCTCACCGATGATGGCAGTGGGGGCAGCAGATTGCTCGTCTTCTGCTGTCGACGTCGCTGGACTCCAGGACGGGTAAGTGTTTGAATATTAAAAGTCAGCAGCTGCAGTATTTGTAGCTGCTGGGTTTTAATATATATAATTTTTTTTACGACGGAGCTCCGCTTTAAGCTTTTACAAAAAAGCTGGAAGCTGATTGGGTTCTGTCCAGAGCGACACCAGATTTTTCACTCTCCAGTTTTAGTAAATCAACGCCATGGTCTTGAATGAAAAGAGTATAACAATGCAGGTGTGGCAAGTGCAACATGTTAAACTTTTATATTAGTGAATGAAAAGTTACGTTGTCAGTGTAGAACTTCATGACTCCAAATGTGTCACTCATTGCCGTTTTATTTTTTCAGGTATACAGGGAGCTATAATTATGGAACTTACAGCAATCAGAGTCATCATCCAATAGCATCGCAATATACATCTTTACCCCACGAGGCTGGAATTACGGGACCACTTCATTATACAGCCTACCACAGAAGCACCTCCCAGGTTTGTATGACTTGAGTCATGCTTATTTAACAGTTGTACAATCATAATTCAGAGGTTCAGTCCACCCAAAATTAAAGCCTAGTACACACTAGTAGTTTTTTTTTTCAACCCAGCAAGGCTGAACAAAGAAAAAACTGACAGCTCAGAAGGAGCCGTTCTACCAACTATCCGATGTTAGTACAGCGATGTTCCTTGCTGTTCTATTGTGTTACGTCAGGGGGACTGCCTCTCCCGCCAAAACATTGGCCATTGGCTAAGAGCGCTGATGGGGAGGCGATTGGCAGATCTTTTTCATGCCCAGAAGGCTGTCGGACCAACTGCAGTAAACAGCGATGTTGCTCAATATTCGGCTCATGTGTATTAAACTTTATTTTTAACATTCTGCTAAATAATCACCTAAATTGTTTCTGGTGAGATACTGGGATCCTGACTTTTCACTTCCAACATCCAACAAATCTAGACTAAAGATTGTTTTTTAGTTTTAGATAATCTGGTAAAGGGTTAGGATGTACTTTTTTTATTTTTTTTTATTGCCTAATGGGGAGATACCCCCGCAGCTTCTGTCAGGACGGGATGCAAAGTTTCCCCCAAGAGGCAAACAAAAGTGTAGTAAAGTGGATAAGGGTTAAAAATTCAGTCAATTGTGATTTTGCCTAGGCGGCTGACATGATGTCATAAGAAGTGGCAGCTGGTGGGGTTTTTTTTTTGGGGGGGGGGGGGCAGCAAACAATGTACCCACAACCTCCCACCCTTCTGTAGGTTGGTCAGTCGAGTCAATCCCAACCCCCCTCCCCCATCAGTTGGCCCCGCACTTACCCCATCAAGCCGGCATCGCTTCCCTCCGGGCGATGGCTTCTCGTGCGTCGCTTCTGCAGGTTAAAGCATTTCCTCGGTCTCCTCTGCCCCGGCGATCAAACTGAAAAAAAACTGCATGTTGTGACAGACATATATGAACACATCAATCTCTGGATGCACAGCTGCGTCATTCATTCACAGAAATCTATGAAGGAATGAACTACAAGTCCAGTCTTCCATCGCAGCAGAAGGACTTTTAGTTCCTAATGGAATACAAGTGTTGTGATCACTGCACTCGTAAAAAATATGCACTTTGCCCTATTATAAACTCTTTTCCGGCTTTTTATTTTTTCTGTATTGTAAATGCATTGGCAAGTCCAAAAAGCAACATTCTTCAGATATTGAACAGGTTCACAAATAAAAAAATATATATTGACGCAATCAACATTAGATAGGTATCTTAAGTATTTAAAGACTTCATTTAGAATGAAGCTTAAGGCCACGTACACACGATCAGACTGGTCCGATGAGACTGGTCCGACGGACCATTTTCATCGGACCAGGCTGAAGTGGTCTGATGGTCTGATGTGTGTACACACCATCGCACCAAAAATCCGATCAGACCAGAACGCGGTGACGTAGAACACACCGACGTGCTGAGAAAAGGAAGTTTAATGCTTCCAAGCATGCGTCGACTTGATTTTGAGCATGTGCAGGTTTTTGGTCCGATGCTTTGGCGTACTAACCATCGAATCTGTCGGACGGACAGATTTTAAAGCAAGTGACAACTGTCCGATGGGCTATACACACCATCGAATTGGTCCGATGAAACTGGTCTGCAGACCAGTTTCATCGGACAGATCTGATCGTGTGTACGCGGCCTTACAGGAAAGACAACCCTCAACAAATATTTTATACATTCGTTTTGACTGAAAAGAACCGGATTCTCATAATTTGATACCTAACTACTTCAACTTCAATTTTCCCATTTTATATACTGTATGTATGTGTGTGTGTGTGTATATATATATATATATATATATATATATATATATATATATATATATACACATATATACACACGCACACACTGTTTTCCTTTAATTTATATTCTAACCTGGATGTGTTTATAAGGTAAGGGTTTGAAGTATACATGATTGTTTTTCACAAATTATTTTAATATTTATTTTTAATTGTTAAAAAAATGAAAAGGCTTTTGCAAATAAGCCAAAAGCAGCTTGTGTCTCTTATACCTGCCTGGAGTTCAACTTTATAAATGTCAGTGGGTATAGGGCAGTGAAGGCAAACCTTGGCACCCCAAATGTTTTGGAACTACATTTCCCATGATGCTCATACACTCTGCAGTGTATGTAGGTGAGCATCATGGAAGATGCAGCTCCAAAACATCTGGGATGCCAAGGTTCGCCATCACTGGTATAGGGTCTTAAAAGATGACTGCATTTAGGCTGCTTGCCTAGCCCCTAACCTGAAGTATCCCAAACTCCCCTGCCCCAGGTGTTAACCTGTACCTCACAGCCTGCTGCAATGTTGACATCCTGCAACCAAAATCTTCTTGCCAGAACTGTGCAGTCAACCTTTCCTATGAGGCTGGCTCACAAGACTGGCTATGTTCACCAGAAGTGTATGGGGATTAACTACGCAGTCACAGCCAGTTGTAAGGCCGCGTACACACGATCAGACCGGTCCGATGAAACTAGTCTGCAGACCAGTTTCATCGGACCAATTCGATGGTGTGTACGGCCTATCGGACCGTTGTCCGACGGACCAAATCTGTCCGACGGACACCTGTCCGTCGGACAGATTCGATGGCTAGTACGCAAAAGCATCAGACTAAAAATCTGCGCATGCTCAGAATCAAGTCGACGCATGCTTGGAAGCATTGAACTTCCTTTTTTCAGCACGTCGGTGTGTTCTACATCACCGCTTTCTCGTCTGATCGGATTTTTGGTGTGTACACACATCAGACCATCAGACCACTTCAGCCTGGTCCGATGAAAACGGTTTGTCGGACCAGTTTCATCAGACCGGTCTGATCGTGTGTACGTGGCCTTAGAAGATTTTGACTGTGGGATATCAACATTCAGGGAAGTAAGAATCTGGGACAGGATAAGTGGTTACTTTAGGTTTAGGCAGGCATGAAAAGTGCACTTATCCCTTAAACTACCACCACTAAAGGGTTAATGCTCCTTGTCAAAAAAAGAATTAGCTGATCCAGAAAGCGGTCATTTCCTGTTGAGAGTAGCAAAACAAATGTCGCCTTCATCCTCCACAAAGATCACTAGAAGCCTGGCTTGTAGGACTCTAGTTCCCCTCATAAAACCGGATGTTCAGTGTGAGAGGTGACTGTGGACGCACCACGCCAGCCCCTGTGCAGATGGCTAAGTTTGTACGTTTGTAACAAGGGCTGAATAGAAAGTTCACTGGAACGTGGTGAGGCGCATGCCAGTGGTGCGGTCTTAAAACATTGTGTTTCAATAGTCTCTTCACTGTAATGGGCAGGGGAAAAAAAAAATAATGAGTCATTTTTCAATTAGCTGACCCAAAATGACAAAAATTTCCATCTTCCCGTCATAATAGCATTTATTATGTGACCGAAGTGTCTGTATCATTTTTAGATTTTGTTTTGTCCTTTAAACTGGTGACATTCACAGCTGTGACTGTGTAAGTAGAACATAGCTGGCTCTGTTTAATTCTGTATTATTCTCTTCCTGCTTGTTAACATAGCAGATAACTCTGAAATCTTATACATTATTATTATTATACAGAATTTATATAGCGCCAGCAGTTTGCACAGCACTTTACAATGTGAGGGCAGACTGTACAGTTACAATACAATTTAATACAGGAAGAATCAGAGGACCCTGCTCATTAAGCGAAGGTCCAACCACCGCTGCAAAAATTGCAAGCCAGCAGCTGCACATACTTACCTGTCCTGGAGTCCAGCAATGTCGGCACCGCAGCTTATGTTTCCTCGGGTGCATGCCGCTTCCATTGCGAGTAAGGGAACCCAGCAGTGAAGCCTTACAGCTTCACGCCGAGAACCCTACTGCACATGCGCGAAGCTCCGCTCCTCTCTCCTACTGGCCTGGCTGTCGGGGAGGAAGCCCGGGCAGTGACATCAATACTGAGGATCCCGGAAGTGGGAACAGGATACCTATGAAAGACAGGTATCCTTTCCCCCCACTTTTGGGTGGAACTCCGCTTTAACATTATGTAAGGATAGCAATATTTAACTGTTTCGTTTATCCAAGGGTGTTATTTCAGTTTGGAGCATTGGTGTAGGAACCCTTACAAATCTGGGGGGGGGGCAGCATTTTTACTCGCCAGGTATATTCGTATCTCAAGCCAATAAATCAAATTATTAAAGCAATCCAGAGAGGGTAATGCGAAGAGCAATATCCAGCAATAAAAAAATAAACCCCATCATAGCATTAGTAAAAATAAACCGACATATGGCATTAGTAAAAATCAACCCACATAGCTACATTACTAAAAACCAATGAATCAAACAATGCTATGCTGAAATGTTAGTTGATTTTTACTGATGTCCTCCTGATAGTATCAGTAAAACTCAACTGACACATGGCATCAGTAAAAATCAACCGGTATAGCATAAGTAAAAACCAACCCACATGGCATCAGTAAAAATTAACCCACATGGCATTAGTAAAAATCAACCCACATGGCATCAGTAAAAAATAACCCACATGGCATCACTACAAATTAACCCACATGGCATTAGTAAAAATCAACCCACATGGCATCAGTAAAAATCAACTCACATGGCATCAGTAAAAAATAACCCACATGGCATCAGTAAAAATCAACTCGCATGGCATCAGTAAAAATTAACCCACATGGCATCACTAAAAGTTAACCCACATGGCATCAGTAAAAATCAACCCACAAGGCATAAGTAAAAATTAACCCACATGGCATCAGTAAAAATGGTGGCACAGTGGCTGCGTGTGATGGGCACAATGGCGACAATTGATGGGCACAGTGGCTGCGTTTGATGGGCACAGTGGCTGTGTGTGATTTGCACAGTGGATGCGTTTGGGCACAGTGGCTGCGTTTGATGGGCACAGTGGCTGCATGTGATGGCACAGTGGCTGCGTTTGGTGGCACAGTGGCTGCGTGTGATGAGCACAGTGGCGACAATTGATGGGCACAGTGACTGCGTTTGGTGGCACGGTGGCTGTGTGTGATGAGCACAGTGGCGACAATTTATGGGCACAGTGGCTACGTTTGATGGGCACAGTGGCTGCATGTGATGGCACAGTGACTGCATTTGGTGGCACAGTGAGGCTGCAATTAATGTTTGTTTTTTTAGTCAGAACGCAAGCTCAAAATAACAAACTGCTATTTTTTATTTTAAAAATTATGGGCACAGTGGCAACAATTGATGGTGGCACAGTGGCTGCATGTGATGAGCACAGTGGCGACAATTGATGGGCACAGTGGCTGCATTTGATGGCACAGTGGCTGCATTTTATGGGCACAGTGGCTGCATGTGATGCACAGTGACTGCGTTTGGTGGCACAGTGGCTGCGTGTGATGAGCACAGTGGCGACAATTGATGGGCACAGTGGCTGCGTGTAATGAGCACAGTGGCGACAATTGATGGGCACAGTGGCTGTGTTTGATGGGCACAGTGGCTGTGTGTGATTGGCACAGTGGATGCGTTTGGGCACAGTGGCGACAATTGATGGGCACAGTGGCTGCGTTTGATGGCACAGTGGCTGCATTTTATGGGCACAGTGGCTGCATGTGATGCACAGTGACTGCGTTTGGTGGCACAGTGGCTGCGTGTGATGAGCACAGTGGCGACAATTGATGGGCACAGTGGCTGCGTGTAATGAGCACAGTGGCGACAATTGATGGGCACAGTGGCTGTGTTTGATGGGCACAGTGGCTGTGTGTGATTGGCACAGTGAATGCGTTTGGGCACAGTGGCGACAATTGATGGGCACAGTGGCTGCGTTTGATGGCACAGTGGCTGCATTTTATGGGCACAGTGGCTGCATGTGATGCACAGTGACTGCGTTTGGTGGCACAGTGGCTGCGTGTGATGAGCACAGTGGCGACAATTGATGGGCACAGTGGCTGCGTGTGATGGGCACAGTGGCTGCGTTTGATGGGCACAGTGGCTGCGTTTGATGGGCACAGTGGCTGCGTTTGATGGGCACAGTGGCTGTGTGTGATTGGCACAGTGGATGCGTTTGGGCACAGTGGCGACAATTGATGGGCACAGTGGCTGCGTTTGATGGGCACAGTGGCTGCATGTGATGGCAGAGTGGCTGCGTTTGGTGGCACAGTGGCTGTGTGTGATGAGCACAGTGGCGACAATTGATGGGCACAGTGGCTACGTTTGATGGGCACAGTGGCTACGTTTGATGGGCACAGTGGCTGCATGTGATGGCACAGTGACTGCATTTGGTGGCACAGTGAGGCTGCAATTAATGTTTGTTTTTTTAGTCAGAACGCAAGCTCAAAATAACAAACTGCTATTTTTTATTTTAAAAAATTATGGGCACAGTGGCGACAATTGATGGTGGCACAGTGGCTGCATGTGATGAGCACAGTGGCGACAATTGATGGGCACAGTGGCTGCGTTTGATGGCACAGTGGCTGCGTTTGATGGCACAGTGGCTGCATTTTATGGGCACAGTGGCTGCATGTGATGCACAGTGTCTGCGTTTGGTGGCACAGTGGCGACAGTTGATGGGCACAGTGGCTGCGTGTGATGAGCACAGTGGCGACAATTGATTGGCACAGTGGCTGCATTTGGTGGCACAGTGGCTGCTTGTGATGAGCACAGTGGCGACAATTGATGAGCACAGTGGCGACAATTGATGAGCACAGTGGCGACAATTGATGGGCACAGTGGCTGCGTTTGATGGCACAGTGGCTGCACTTGATGGGCACAGTGGCTGCATGTAATGGCACAGGGACTGCATTTGGTGGCACAGTGAGGCTGCAATTAATAGTTTTTTGTTCTTTAGTCAGAGAAGGCAAGCTCAAAATAATTTTTAAACTGCTATTTTTTACACATTCGCACAGTGGCGACAATTGATGGTGGCACAGTGGCTGCATGTGATGAGCACAGTGGCTGCATTTGATGGCCACAGTGGCTGCATGTGATGCACAGTGACTGCGTTTGGTGGCACAGTGGCTGCGGGTGATGAGCACAGTGGCGACAATTGGTGGGCACAGTGGCTGCGTTTGGTGGCACAGTGGCTGCGTGTGATGAGCACAGTGGTGACAATTGATGGGCACAGTGGCTGCGTTTGATGGCACAGTGGCTGCAGTTGATGGGCACAGTGGCTGCATGTGATGGCACAGTGGCTGCATTTGGTGGCACAGTGAGGCTGCAATTAATAGTTTTTTTTTCTTTAGACAGAACGCAAGCTCAAAATAACATTTTTTTTTTTAAACTGCTATTTTTTATTAAAAAAATTATGGGCACAGTGGCGACAATTGATGGTGGCACAGTGTCTGCATGTGATGAGCACAGTGGCGACAATTGATGGGCACAGTGGCTGCGTTTGATGGGCACAGTGGCTGCATTTGATGGGCACAGTGGCTGCATTTGATGGGCACAGTGACTGCGTTTGGTGGGCACAGTGACTGCGTTTGGTGGCACAGTGGCTGCATGTGATGAGCACAGTGGCAACAATTGATGGGCACAGTGGCTGCGTTTGGTGGCACAGTGGCTGCGTGTGATGAGCACAGTGGCGAAAATTGATGGGCACAGTGGCTGCGTTTGATGGCACAGTGGCTGCATTTAATGGGCACAGTGGTTGCATGTGATGGCACAGTGACTGCGTTTGGTGACACAGTGAGGCTGCAATTAATGTTTTTTTTTTCTTTAGTCAGAGAAGGCAAGCTCAAAATAACAAACATTTTTTTAAACTGCTATTTTTTATTTAAAAAATTATGGTCACCGCAGGCTGAGGTGACCATAATTTTTTAAATAAAAAATAGCAGTTTAAAAAAATGTTTGTTATTTTGAGCTTGCCTTCTCTGACTAAAGAAAAAAAAAACATTAATTGCAGCAGCAGGCTCCTCGTGACTTGTCTAAGACAAGTTGTCTTTCTTGTTCTCTGGCGCGACTGACTCTCGCTCCCTCCTCCCTCTCTCACCCAGGCCGCCGGCGTGACATCACCAACCAAATCAATCCTCCATGGGGGGGGCGAGGAGACGCACAGGAGGAAAGGGAGCCAGCCAGGAGCGCACGCGGCAGCCAGTGAGTCGGCGCCAGCGGGCACACAGTTTAGTGACTGCGCTGTCACATCTGGGGGGGATTTTTTATATACCTGCCCCCCCCGCATTATTTCCTGGGGGGGATGCGCCCCCCCCCCCCCCCCAGTTCCTACGCCCGTGGTTTAGAGTAGATTTTTGTAGGTTAAATTACTCCCATTGTCTCATATTCAGGTCCACAAATCTTTAGTCATTATGATAGAATCTTACTTTTTGTCTGTACAGTATTTCATTTAAACACTGTATTGTAGTTGTACTGTCCCCCCTCTACACTGTAAAGTGACACGTAAACTGTTAGCACTTTATAAATCCTGTATTATAATAATGATAACAATTTACATATTGAAACTGATTCTGTGATAAAGGCAGCGAGTTTCAACTTCATTGCTCAGCAAGTTGATACTCCAACACTGGTTCAACAATAGATAGGTGATTTAATGTTTACTCCAAGTTTTATCCTTTGATGAGCCCTGATGAAGGGGGAATAGTGTTGCCCCTGAAACATGTTGGCTGTTTTTTATGACTTTTTTTATTTATTTTTACCAACAATTAAAATTATCTTGGGCTCTTTTATCCGGTTTTGATCTGGCGCTCCTTTCTGTATTTCTATGCTTTTAGCTATTGTCGGGTGCCTATTAGGGTTGTCCCGATACCACTTTTTTAGGACCGAGTACAAGTACCGATACTTTACTTCAAGTAGTCGCCGATACCGAATACCGATACTTTTTTTAAATGTGTCCCCAAATGCAGCCATGTCCCCCACATATGCAGCCATGTCCCCCACATATGCAGCCATTTCCCTCCAGCCATGTCCCCCACATATCCAGCCATGTCCCTCCAGCCATGTCCCCCACATATGCAGCCATGTCCCCCACATATGTAGCCATGTCCCCCCAGCCATGTCCCCCACATATGCAGCCATGTCCCCCACATATGTAGCCATGTCCCCCCAGCCATGTCCCCCACATATGCAGCCATGTCCCCCCAGCAATGTCCCTTCAGCCATGTCCCTCCAGCCATGTCCCCCATATATGCAGCCATGTCCCTTCAGCCATGTCCCTCCAGCCATGTCCCTCCAGCCATGTCCCTTCAGCCATGTCCCTTCAGCCATGTCCCTCCAGCCATGTCCCTTCAGCCATGTCCCCGCAGCCATTTCCCCCATACCTAGCAGCCGCCCGGGGAACATCACAGCTTTCATTTGAATAGCTGTAGTGTCCCCGCGTGTATAGACACTCCCCCTTGCTCGGGATTGGACAGATCACGATCACCCATCCAATCCCAAGCAAGGGGGAGTGTCTATATATGCGCGGGAACACTACAGCTATTCAAATGAAAGCTGTGATGTTCCCGCACGCTTTAACCATGCGGCGTGTGCGGCGGCTTTCATTGCAGCGTGTGCGGCGGCTTTCATTGCGGCGTGTGCGGCAGCGGGACAAGTATTCTATTTAGGTATCAGGGGTATTTGCGGGAGTACAAGTACTCCCGCAAATACTCAGTATCGGTCCCGATACCGATACTGGTATCGGTATCGGGACAACCCTAGTGCCTATCCGGGGCAGTCTTGCTGTATGGGTGCTAACTCACCAGATCTATTGAACTTGTTTGTATTTCAAAAGTCATTTTTAAAAACGAAAGCTTTCATCAAAATAATACCTGATGTTGGTACTGTGAACGTCCTTATTCAAGTTCTTCCTGTAATAACACCACAATGCTCTGTCCGGGTCTTTTACAAGTGTGCTCCTGGGTTGTCACCTTGTCATAAAGGCTTCTGATAGAGACTACAATAAAGGGTACCTCCACTTTCCACAAAATAGCAAATAAAATAAAAAATAATATAGCATATATAATTGTGATACAAGTCATATTCTAATTGAATGTTATTAAAAATTACCTTTCCTTTTCAATCTGCAGCTCTGTAATTTTCTGTAAAATGCAATGCAATATGGCTACCTGGAGGTGTTCTGTACACAGAATGTCCCCCAGAAACATTTCCTGCTTGTGTAATTGGCTCACTGATTTACCCAGATTTTTCCGGCGGTAAACAGTCCGCCGGGAAAACCACCATGAGAGCTTTGACCGGGAATCCTGGCCGTGTGTTTCCCATAGGAAAATTGTCGGGAAAAAGACCACCAGGAATCCCAGCAGGAAAAAAAAAAACATGTTCTCATTTTTCCTGCCGGGATTCCCCGGCGGTTTTCCTGTCAGAAAAACTGCCGTTGAGCATTCACACGGCCAGTTTTCCCGGCCAAAAGCTGTCATGGCAGTTTTCCCAACGGGAAAAATGGTCGTGTGTACGAGGCATTACAGTGTTTTAGTAAAGGAAATAGTTAGTTATGGCCTAAATGTACTTTTAACATCCTTGTATTAACACTTTTTTTTTCTTGCAGTACCCATTTAACAGCCAGACACGTATGGAGCCCTGTCTGATGAGCAGCACTCCCCGACTTCATCCAAGTCAAGTGGCACCACGCTGGCCAGATGTGGCATCAGGCAACAGCTGCTATACCTCCCCTTCCATGCACTCTGGCAGATATGGGAGCTCTACCGACATGTACACGTCCTTGGCTACACGAAGGAACTCAGACTATGATCACATGCAGCATTTTCCTGGCTTTGCATATATAAATGGGGAGGCAAGCACAGGCTGGGCCAAGTGAAGCATGTGCTGAAGACTTTTCAGAACTTCTAAGACTATTTCTAAAATTATAAGAACCTGATTATAAAAAGGGCATAGTTTAAAAAAAAAACAGACATGTACAGTGAATAAATGTCCTTGTAGTAAATGAGAATTTATTGCTACTGTAGAGCACTATATGGGACCAAATGGTGCCTTTCAAATGTTAATGAGTTATTTCTGTTTATGTGATCCCAGTTCCAGATAAATAATTATGTTCCATTTTGGATATTCCAATATCATTGGAAGCAGTGGAAAGAAGAATTGTACTTGCTGCCAAAAGCAACCCATCAGCATCTCCATTTTATAGTTCTAAAGCAACATGGGGGAACAAAAGGGTAGAATCTGATTGGTTGTGATATTTAGCATTAATTATTCCCTTTTCAGACAATTTTGAGCATGAGTCCCCTCTATAATTAGAGGTTATAAGATGCTTATTTTCATGTTTGAACCTGGATTGAAAAATATTAATGATTTTTATGGTCAACTTTACTTTCAACTTTACTTTCCCTTTTTATTAGGTCCTCTTCATGTTCATGAACAAATGGCACCTTAACGCATTTAGGTAGTCCACTGCACTTGTGTTTTAGTACACCACAATACATACAAAGTCTTAGTGGTCACTAAGCAATGGTTTCTTATGCTCCTTAGAAAGTAGATGGTTCTTTTACTACTGAGCTGCAATGGGAATGTTGGTTAAAGCAGGAAAAAGGCCCTGTTCACATCCCACAATTTGAGATTGTGGGAAGAATCATACCCGTGATCCCCAGTCATGTGGAGCTTGCTGTACAATGCGCGTTTGGGTACCAGTATTACTATAATGGCACCCTAAATAGGACTGTCCATTGAAGTGGTTGGCTGGCCCTATGTGACATGCAAAAGTGTGTTCAGAATGCTCAAAAAAATTAAAAAAAAGCATGTTTCCGCTACGCAAAAGTGTGAATGCAGCCTAAAAGTTACACTGGATGATGACTGCCAGTGGATATGAACAAAGTTCAGTGTTACTAAAAAAGGAGCAGACAAAATCTGGAGCATGGCAACCAATCAGCTTTTATCTTCAGCTTATTCAGTAAGCCAATTGGTTGCCTGGCTGCTCCAGTCTTAGGGTTCCTATACACTACTACAAAACAGAGTAGGTCAAGCTAATAATAAAACTCAAAAAGTTGAAATGTTGGCCCAGGTATTAAAAGATCTAACACCAATTACACTGCTTTTAGATTATGTTAATCTCCCCCAATAAGTTTAGCATTGCATTTAGAGAAGTTCCAAAAGCAAAATTATCAACCAGTGACCAGTATTGAAGATGGCCATAAACATTAGATGTCCATAGAACTAATAAGGGCCTGTGTTGATGGGCTTTTGTTCACTTCAGATGGATTTTGCGTTCCCATACAAGTCTATAGGAATGCAAAACCCATCTAAAAAAGGTCAAATGCCGGTCAGAAAGAGGTCAACTGCAAGTCTTATGCCTAGTGAATTCTGAATTATCTCTGAAGCGTTTCAAACTGATGCCTAAGTCGATCAACACAGGACCTAAATTCTGGTTGGTCTTTGATGCATACAAGGCCAAAGCAGACTCCCCGAAGCTACCGGCATTATAAGAAAAGGTTACTGCAAATTGTTTGAAAACCTATTGTTTCCTGGTGCCTAACAGATATCCATGCATGTTTGGAGGATACAAGTATGTACAGTATGTTTATGTAACAATAATGTTTAAGTGATGACAAAAAGATCTTCTGCTATGTTTTTAAGGTGGCCAGTTTGAGGCCATCTCCATATGTGCAATATGGCTTGACAAATTTATTGTTACATGTATTTTCCATCTTGGCAGATCCTATATACCCCACTACTGCTATTCTATGGCAGCCAAAGACTGTCAGAGTGATAGTATCCTCCTTGAACAATTAAAATGTTGGACATAAGATTATAAAAAGGTACTGACTGTAAGTGTTATACTTCATTAAAGCCCTACTTGTGCTGTTTCTTTGTGATTTAGTGGTGGGTGCAAAAAACTGCGCCACCTCTAGATACATTGAGCAAGTGTAGCAGTGTCAGTATGAATACCAGCTCTTATATCTGCTCCATTGTCCTTGTAGTTATATCTGAAAAAATGATATTGTATTGCCAGCTGATAACACAAACAAAATGTCATAGACTAAAAGATAAATAAATGCCACAAATGCCCAAGCCCCTTTATTGAGATAGCAGAGGGGCTACAGCATTTTAATTATATATTTATTTATTTATTTACAATTATCTATTTCGGACATCCATAACAGTATATTGTCTATTAGATATTTCTAACCCTGAAAGTTGAATGGTAAAATCCTATTTTGATTCAGCATAATATAGCAAATAAGGCAATCTGAATATAATCAAGACCTGCTGGTGTTTAACCACAATAAAAAAAAAAGGGCTACAATTTGGTGGCAGCTTGCAAAAATCCAGTTTAGTATCATTCTGCCATGTCAGTTTATGGAGTTAATGTCAATCTTTTTCTAAATACAGCGACACTTTAGTCTAGACATTATTCTGTATAGTCCTCATTCATAGGATTCTTAAATGAAAACTGCCTTTGCTTCCAAATGAGATTTGAAATTACAGAGTCAAACTTCCAACCCAGAATTTGAGATTACAAATTTGTTTGGTGGTCCGGCAGAACAGCTTTTAATGTGTCTTAAATAGAGCTCTACATTTCTATTTATGCACTGACTGCAAATCATGAGAAATGCAGGCTTGTTGGCAAGTTGGGAGTCTTATGTAATGTTCACTTTCTTTTGAACCTTTTTTCTTTCATTATGCCAGTAAATTAAGCAATGCCTTTTTCCAAAAAGGTAGTAACATGGGTTGATTTACTAAAACTGGAGCGTGCAAAATCTGGTGCGGCTCTGCATAGAAACCAATCAGCTTCCAGGTTTTATTGTCAAAGCTTAACTGAACAAGCTGAAGTTAGAAGTTAATTGACTACCATGCACAGCTGCACCAGATTTGGCACTCTCAAGTTTTAGTAATTCAACCGCACAGTTAGAGCAAACCGCATAATTTTCTAAACAACTTACCGTTGTGGACAGAAATATCACATCAGGTAGGGTTTCAGGTTGAACTCAAATTTTGGCAAAATCATATGGCTGTTTAGAAATATAGTCCAGTATATATATAAAAAAAAAAAAGAGTTGACATGTAGCCCGCTATACCCAAACAGTTCAGTTGTCACTTTTTGATTTGGAAAAGCAAGCATAAGCCCCTCAGGTGTGCGGCCCAAGCAAATATGGAATATGAGGCCTCAGTTCCTTTAGGCTGTAGATGCTCATGCTTAAACTGATCATATATAACAAGGTTGTTCTCCTCATATTATAGTATTATAGGAACAAAAAATATTATAGCCTAAGAAACATTCTTTACAGGAAACTTGTACACACTGACCTGGATAATGTATGCAGATGAAAGATTTTGACTTCACTTTGGCATTCTTATTATCTGCATGCTTCCTCCAGGTCAGTAACTGAAAATGCATTGAGGGCTGAGGCAGATGGGCAACAAGTATTCAAACATTATTTATTCTGTCTTTTAGGCTGGGTTCACACTATTGCGAATTGGATGTGGTTTTCACCGCATTCCAATTCAAGTCAGGTGATTGTGATTGGCTTTCTATAGAGCCGGCTCACACATCTCCGGAGCAGCTCCGTTGCGAATTGCACAGGAGTCCTGTGTGTCTTCTGGTCAATTTCAGGTCTGAATTCAGCCAAAAATCGGACCTGAAACGATGAACGGGGACGCACCAGACCCCTGCTCTGAGCCGCTCCATGCTGTGGTGTGAACCCAGCCTTAAGGTAAAAATTACAAAAACATTGGAAATCTAACTACATCTTGACTTTTCCTGTAAAAGTCATGCTTGATCTTACTCTTTTCTACCTTCTGAGATGCTCTGTTTTTCAGTGATACTGTCATTACCTTAGAGGAATTTTGACTAGTGTATGGCCAGCTTAATGCACAGTCTATTTGCCTTTAGTAAATCCAACCCAATGTTTCATATTGCACCCATATTTGAGGTGAACATGAAAAATAGCCACATACCCTATCCACAAAACCTCACTTCCCCTTCCCCCTACCCGAATCACTGGGTGCATCTTCCAGGGATAATCCTGTTATTTTTTTTTTCATTTAGTGCAATGGTTCACCCTCCCAGCCATGTCTTTTTTCTCAGTTGTTACAAACACGAGGCTGGGTGTAAACTTTGATAGAGTGTCTACATTGCACCTGCAGCATACTGATGGGGGGTGCAATGGTCTAATGTTGCTGCATTTACAACTTTTTTTCAAAGACTTAGCCTTTAATTTGTGGCGTTTACAAATGTTACTGCTGTATATGTTATTTTATGGTCCATTTGAGTTTCATAGGTTTGTGACAGGTTTGCTTTAGTTATTATATATAATCATTATAATCTAACCAAAGTGGGGGGGGGGGATTCCTGTCCTTGACAGTTTTCACCTGAGCATTGGTCCCCATTGGATAATTTACTCGCACCTCTTGCTCTGGTGACAGCTCAAATTTTGGCCTTCCCATTATTTTCTGTCTCAGTGAGAATGATCACCAGGACAAGTTAAGAGTTAAAGTGGATGTAAAACCGATTCATAAAATTTGAGCTGGGCACATATATCTGTAGTGTTTTCTTATCTCTCTTCAAAGCACTAAGTCTTGTGACTTTCTGCTGCTCCATTCTTCTGTTATCAGCATGATAACTTCTGACAAGTTCTAAGACATATAATAAAAACAGGCTGAATTTTGTGCCAGGGTGGATGCTATAAATAGATTAGCAGAAAGCTGCTCTACGCACAGGACAGCTCTGAAAGTCTCTGCCTATCTGGAGGGGGGCATGCGCCTTTCCTCTAATCAGATGTCTCCCAGTGTAATCCAACACTACACTGGCTATATCTTAGGGTTAAGACCCCTTTCACACTGGGTTGTTTTTCAGGCACTTTAGAGCTGGAAATAGCCTCTGCTAAGCACCTGAAAACAGCCTCCCATTCATTCAAGTGTGACTTTTCACACTGAGTGCTTGCGGGACGTTCTGAAAGTCCTGCAAGAAGCATCTTAGGGGCAGGTTGGGAGCACTGTATTTAGTGCTCCCAAAACACCCGTGAGGATAGATGCAAGTACATCACTGGTTGATGCTTCCTTGTTACCTAATCTTGCAAAATGAATAGAAATCATTTGTGGAAGTTTTGTGGTTAATAAACAGAGCCAGATAGGAGTTCACATGACAAAAATGATCAATACTTATTGTGAATAAATGAATATATTGGCAATTGTATTGTGTAGGGATAATTAAAAAAGCAGACTTAATGTTTCCTTGATGCCCATTTAAAATTCAAGTTATTGCTCATGTTAATTTTCCAAATTCAGCAGAAAAAAAATGTATATATTGTAATTTGCACACATGACGGATCTGTATATCACTAACGTTCACAATGATATACTTGTTGGCAAACAAAGTTGTGCCTTGCAGAAACTGCAATTTAACACAGTTGTATAAACTTTGTAATGTACTTTGTCTTAGACATTTCTGTGTCTAATCTGTAGTATTGTGAATTATTTTTTTTATTATTAGAACAAATTAACATGAATGTATTCCATATTTTAAAGAAACACACTGAGGAAATAAAGCAGACTTATTACCCTATGGGTAAGACATTAATAAATGGTTTATATAACATCTGAGCAATTATGTGTAGATAATATATTTCCTAGCAGCCAGTGTGGTAACTGTGCGCATTACAAGTGAAAAAAACAAAACAAAAAAAAACCCCAACATATTATTTGTACTGTTGTGAAGCGAGTATTCACGTCAATAAACAGTTTATTGGAAATATATATTTGTGGTGGTCATTATTCTTAAAAGTTCAGATATTGCTATCATTAAAGTAGAATTAAAAGACATTTATTTCTTTATTTTGGATAAGGTACTGGAAGGCTATAATATGAAACACCCTCCTGACCCCTGCGCTCTGTACAATACACCCTCCTGACTCCTGCGCTCTGTGCAGTACACCCTCCTGACCCCTGCATCACACACACTCCTGACCCCTGCATTCTGTGCATTACAGAATGGCAGAGGTACATTTTTAACTCCTTACTCAATGGCATTATACACCAGTAAAATTGCACGTAATGTTCTTGTCAAATTCACCCCTGTGTTGGAGGAACTGCGGAGACTGAGCTACACATGGTGATATATGGTGGTTTTGCCCTAAAATCCTCCCGTTTTGGGAGGAAGTGGCAAAGTTGATCTCTTAATACAGGGAGGAGTAATTAGACCTGAACCACAGACATTTCTATTTCACTGTTCGAATGAAACGCCTATTGAACAGAGGTAAATCTGTGATTATAGTATACTGGGGAAAGTGATCTGTTCCTACTATCCTACAGCGGATGGGAAGGGTCGATGAGCTCCGTCTAATTGAAGAACTAACATGTAGGGACAAAGGGATAACCAGAAAATATCTTAAGACTTGGGCAAAATGGTTTGAATTTAAGAATACTATGCTATACTATGAAATAATTTCAGATGCAAGTGAAGTCAGAGTACGACAAATCAGTTAACTTTGACAGTTTTATTTACTTGTTACAGGTTCTCTCATTTCCTTTCCTTACTCTTTTCCGCTTTCCCTATTTCTCTTTTTTCATGGAATTTTTATTTTCTTCTCCCCCCCTCTTTATGTTTTTCTTTCTCCGCTATTCCCTTCTGCTTCCCTTTATTTCCCTTGAAGGGGAGAGGATGGGAATTAGAAAATGTAAAAATATGGTGTGCGTTGTAACGGAATGGCCCGTGACAGACTGAGATATTCCTATGTCTAGGGTCACCTTATGTCCACTAGGGCCATAGGGTGACAAAGAATCATAATTCATATATTACAGAAGACATTAATAAGGGACATTAATAATAATTCATGTTTGCAGGATGTCTTCAAATATCAAAAGCTGTTAGCTATGCAATCTGGGCACACATGCTTTTGAAAGGTGTTAATTCAGGTCTACAAGACCAGAGTGAGTCATACCTTTGTATAATATGCTATTGAAATATCTTAAGGTGTTGGCTATTCACTGTAAAGACATTCCGTTGAAGGTGTTGATTGCACCCACTCTCACAAGACTCTGCCATTGTGTGATAAAGCTGTCTAGAGAACTTATTCAACTAGATGTCTGTGTTACTATTCAAGGTTAATTGAACCCTATTGATGATACGGTGCCGTCATGTCTAGCTACCAATTAAAGAATTATCCTCAGTGAGTGAATAGGGGGGTGGAGATTGCATTGTCCTGTGATAAACTGCATTATGCTTGAGACTGTATAAGAAGCTGAGAAAATACAAATAAATTGTCATATATTTGGAAGCAAGAACGGAGATCTGTCTCGTCTTATTCTGGGAAAGGATATGGATCGTGTATGCAATATTGTCGGAGTGTGTCAGATAAGCTTGTCGTGGTTGGATGGAAAGTCGTAAGCGGTGGTGACCGTTACATGCGTTTAAAGTCAATGTAAACTATACTTAGGCTTACAACTGGTTGAAGTTTAAACTACACCCGTTATAGGGAACAATCTTTGGCCCAGATTCACAAAGCAGTTACGCCGACGTAAGTGCAAATGTGCGCCGGTAAGTGCAAATTTGCGTCGGCGTATCTGTGCGCCAGACTCACAAACCAACATACGCCCCAAAACTGCCCACCCTACGCCGACGTAGCTTACATACCCCGGCGTAGCGTGGGTGTACTTTTTGTCTGGACGCATGTTGCTGCTCCCATTGATTAGGCATTCAAACATGCAAATAAGGGAAATACATCGATTCACAAACGTACGTCTGCCCGACGCATGCTGCTCGAGGTGCGCGTAAATTGGACGTCTGGCATAAAGTTATTCCCCATAGATGAGGCGCAACCCGGCAACAGACATGCAAAGGTCTGCACCAGAGAACACAGGCCGGCGTATTGGGCGTACGTTACGTTCACGGCGTACATGGTGATCCGGCGTAGCTTAGGCAGTTGTGCGGGCGTGGTTGTGAGCATGCGCATATAGGTGCAGTTTCATGCGTCCATGTCACAGCAACGTCACGGCACATGCGCAGTTCTTGATACGCCGGGCGTAAAACACTGGACCATGCTCGGACTATCCTTCGAAAAATACGCCACGCCGACGCAGCGTTGGGAACAATAGCTTGCTGAATACAATGCATGCCTCTCCACGCTGCGTCGGCGTGGCGTACGGCGTTTGCGCTATGGCGGCGTAATGTGCGCCCAACTCTCTGTGAATCTGGGCCTTTGTTTGTAATAGAAATATATATTATTTATTGGCTGTTCTGATGTTATTAATACGACGTCACATGACATAGAAAAACAATACAATATAGTGTATCTAAAGCCCTATACACACAATCGGATATCTGATGGATTTTTTCGTCGGATATCCGATGAAGCTGATTTTCATCAGTCTTGCCTACACACCATCGGTCAAAAATCGTGTCCAAACGCGGTGACGTAAAACACTACGACGTGCTGAGAAAAATTAAGTTCAATGCTTCTGAGCATGCATCGACTTGATTCTGAGCATGCGTGCATTTTTGACCAATTTATCCATAGGAAAAATGTAAAACATGTTCTATTTTTTTTTTGGCAATAGAATCCCTAGCTATGGCGATTTGTTCCCACCCCAAAATGTATGGAATTCATTGTGGACCATACAGGAACATAAATGTGCATTATTTGCTGATGATGTCCTTATGTACATCACTAACCCCCAAGTAACTTTGTCTAATTTTCTGTCCTTATTAGATAATTTCTCACAACTATCTGAATTCTCAAAAAACAATAGCGTTTAACATCTTACTAACCCCTGCTATAATACAGACTCTTCAAAATACCTATAGCTTTCAGTGGACTCATCATTCCTTCCCATACTTAGGGGTCAGGTTAACATCCTCTATTGACACTGTTTATAAGGCCAATTACCCCCTATTATTTAAAAAAAATAGGGAGGATCTTTGTTGCTGGGCAGATTATTTCCCCTCATGGTTTGGCAGTCAACTCAATAAGAATGATGTTCCTACCTAGACTCCTTTACTATTTTAGAACCGGTGGCAGTCCTGAGGGGGGGACATACAATGTCTGCAAGCTGAAGTCCTGCGCTTCCTATGGGGTGACAGGAGGCCTCGGATACAAAAATTATCACTTTTTACACCGAAACCTATGGGTGGGCTTGGTCTCCCCAATCTACAGGCTTATTTCCAAGCAGCCAATTTTGCACAGTTAGCTTACACCACTGCTAAAGGCTCAGTCCCCCTATGGATTTACATTGAAGCACTCTCCTGCTATCCCTTTGCTATAGGATCCTTAATGTGGCTTCCTAGCTGTTTACGCCCGCCTATATTAGGCCCCACTTTATCATATTCTTTAGCAATCTGGGACAGAACACTCCACCGCAACCCCTTATCATCCCCACATACACCACTAGCTCCCATCTTTTGTAACCTGGAGTTTCCGCCTGGCTTGACTCCATGACTGTTCCAATGCTGGCTTAATAAGGGGTTACTAAGAATTGGCGATTTCCTTAATGGAGATCAGATATACACTATGCAGTATTTTAAAGACACATTTCTAATGCCTCCTAGTGAAATATTTCGATACAACCAAATCGTATCCTTCGCCAGATCTAAACTTAATTTATGGATGGGACCCCTATAGCCTCGTACACATGCTCGGTTAACTTGGTAAGAATCAGCAAGAAAACTGCTGGCAAAGCTTTCTTGCCGAATATACAGAGCGTGTGTACGAGGCTTTAAGGTGCCGTACACACGGCAGAGAACCTCGACGGGCAGAACACATCGTTCCGCCCGTCGAGGTTCTCTCCCGGCCGTCGGATTCGGCGACCCGCCCGTCGGGAATGGCAACCAGCCATTCTTCCAGGCGGGCCGTCGAGGAAATAGAGAGCGTGCACTCTATTTCGGCTCGACGGGCTTCCCGACGGGAAGCTCGCTGAGACCGTACACACGGCCGAGGTCCTCGCTGGAATGTGCATTCCAGCGAGGTTCTCGCTGATTTTCAGCGAGAACCTCGGCCGTGTGTACGGGGCCTCAGGTTTCAGACAAGAAAACTGCCCAGAATCTAGACGAGAAAAATAGAGAACATGTTCTCCATTTTCTCGTCGTGAGATTCTCGGCAGTATTCTTGCCGAGAAACCCGAGAGTGTGTATACTTACCTGGTCGCCGTGGAAACCTGCGCAAACTCAAAATGACTTTGACGCATGCTCGGTAGCTTCCTAGGCATAGGTAGGGATGCTGCAAGATGGCAGCGATGGCATCAAATGTGACGAGCGCATGCTCATCGTACGCCATGACGTCACCGCGTTCTTGCCTTTCAAGAGAACCACGGTTCTTTTGAAAGGAGAGTCTGTACACTAGGGCGGCAAGATATTCTTGCCAAGAATCTCATCAGGAAAAACATTTTTTTCCTGACAAGATTCTGGCCCGTGTGTAAGGCCGCGTACACACGAGGAGATTTATCCGATGAAAACGATCCGACAGACCGTTTTCATCGGACATGTCTGCTGGGATATTTTGGTTTGATCTGTGTACACACGATCAAACCAAAATCCCCGCGGACAGACAGCGCGGTGACGTGGCGGTGACGTTGATGCCGCCACGTCACCGAACCAGGAAGTAAAATACTTCCACGCATGCGTCAAATCCATTCGACGCATGCGGGGGATTTTTGTCCGCTGGTTAGGCGTACTAACCAGCGGAAATGTCGGAAAAAAGAGTTTCCAGCAGACAAGTGCGGACCAGTTTCAGCAGATATATTCGATCGTGTGTAGGCGGCCTAAGAGGCTTTACACACACCACATTTGAACTGTCATGCCAAGCCAGAGGCTTACAAAGGGGGCGGATATCTGCGATATACTCTTCTCTTACTGAGCCGGATTTGAAACTTGCTTATATGAACCAGTGGGAGAGGAACTTGAACCTTACCTTTGATTTGACTGAGTGGCAAGACATCGCTTATAAGCTATCCAAAATTTCCATCAATACCACCCTTATAGAGGCCAACTACAAAACGCTCCTGCGTTGGTACTTGGTTCTAACTAGGGTAGCTAAAATGCATCCTTCTACCTCACCGAATTGCTTCTGACGATGCAGACAGTTGGGGACGATGCTCTATATTTTGTATAATCAAGTTTATTGCCATTTTTTTTTTTTTTTTTTTAACATACAACACATATAAGACATGTCCAACAGCAATGATGTAAGCAGGGGTCAACTTAGACCACGTAGAGTCACATAAGCACCGGTATCCCGAAGGGATCCGTTGAACAGATAAAAACATAAACAATGCCATATCAGCGAGCACCAAACAGGGGGCCTGTAATCTGCATCGTATCGGGGGAGATTATAGGCTCTGAGCGGGTGATGCAATGACGACCAGTCACGAGGGTGTAGGCAACACAGATAACATGGAGGTTCATCTGCGGACGGCCCAGCCATCCGAAGATGGGCCCGGAGACTGCCCCCAGAAGTTTTTAAACACATGGGCCCATGGTCCACGGCCAGGGCAGGAGGGGGGGCACAATGGCCTCCAGCAAACTGACTCCCGCACCTGCCCGCAAACCAAGGGCACCAAATGCGGCTGTCAGGGTCTGTACACGAAGCACCAGTGCCCCCATGCAGGCTAGGGACAGGTTTGCGCGCCCTGAGGTTCTATGCAGCCATGCAGGACAAAATGTTAAAGTTTGTTTCCTGCGTCCTGGAGTCAATAGAGGACGAGTGAGTTAGGTGCTACAGGTGAATCAGCTGCGCATCAGTGAAAGCTATCTCAAAGTCAGTTTCCCATCATCTGATGTAAGCGGGTTTAGGTTGTGGCAGCGCCGAGCTAAGAAGTCGGTAGAGTTCTGACACTAGGTGGGGGGTGGGGGCTTCGTCAGTGAACAAGCATTCGAACGGGGTAAGGGATGAGGGATCTCTAATCGTACGACCATGTATCTCAAAGAAGTGGTGTATTTGTCTATATTTCCAGAAGTTCATGCGTGAGCCTTGACCGCCAACTGGGAGAGCTTCGTAATTTAGGAGCCTACCATTTTTCATGAGTTTTCAACAACTAGCGTTACCATCATCGACCCAGGATTTAAAAAAAGCCATTTGCTCACTTGGGGGAAACCATCGGAAACCACTCAGGGGGGCCAGCGGGGACACAGGGAGGGCCAAGTTAAGTTCCGCATTAGCCCTATCCCAGACAGACAACACATGGAATGTCAGAGGGGAGGTCGTGTCGGACAACCCCCTGTGTTCCCGCGACAGCCAAGGCGCATAAGACAAATTCCTACCCGCCAGGCTCTTCTCCAAGGGTACCCATAGCTTCGAATGGGTATGGAAACGCCAGTTGAGAATCCTCTGCAAGGCTATTGCACGGTAGTATTGTCGAACGTCTGGGACCCCCAAGCCTCCCCTACACTTCGGGCGTCGCAACACCCTTAGAGCAAGTCTGGGTTTACGTGTATTCCAAATGAAAGCGGACATCATGCTGGAGATACGGTCAAAGAATAATTTGGGCAAGGGTATCGGAAGCATTTGTAAGTAGAAAAGTATGCGTGGTAGGACAGTCTTTTTTATGATATTCACCCGACCGAGCCATGTGAAAGCCGAGCGAGTCCATTGCAAGAGGTTTTTTTTTAACCGCGGCCAGTAATGGGGTGTAATTTGTGGCATAAAGGGCATCAAACCTGTCAGTGAGTTGTATCCCCAGGTAATGTAGAGACGACGTGGCCCAGGTAAAGAGGCCTGGAGATCAGCAGCCAAACGGGCGGGAAGACAGATGGGTAGAATCTCTGATTTTGCTAAATTAATTTTAAAATTGGACAGGGACCCAAAGAGCTTCAGCTCCTTTATCAGGTTGGGCAACAATATTTGTGGGTGTGATAGGTGGAAAAGGACATCATCGGCATATGCCGAGAGCTTGTGTTCCGTGTCCCCAACCCTCAGGCACCTAATATCCTGATTGGCTCGCACAGTTCGGAGCAGGGGTTCCAGAACCAGGGCGAACAAGAGGGGTGACAGGGGGCACATGTGTCGCGTGCCGTTCCGGATGGGGAACCTAGAGAAAAGGGTTCCGTTTACTTTGACCTGAGCGCAAGGTGAGGAATATAGGGCCAGGATAGATGCCAGCATTCTTGGGCCCAAACCAACCGATCGCAGTACCTCCGTCATATATGGCCAGTCAATGCGATCAAAGGCCTTTTCCGCGTCTGTTGAGAGGATAATATAAGATGGAGGGTTCGGACTAGTGCAGGCCCAGTGGATGAGTTGGACGGCTCTAAGTGAATTATCTCTGGCTTCTCTACCCACTATGAAGCCTGTCTGATCATAGTGCACGATCAAGGGCAGTAAGTATTTAAGCCTATTCGCTAAGATTTTTGCCAGGAGTTTTATGCCCACATTAAGAAGGGAAATGGGGCGATAGCTTTGGGGGACGGTGGGGTTCTTGCCTTCTTTAGGGATCACAGTGATGTAAGCCAGCAGCGCTTCCGGGGGGATTTCTTTGTCCCTCACGACAGAGTTAAAATACTTGCACATGGGGGCCGCCAAATGGGAGAGGAAAGTCTTATAATATGCCTTAGTGAACCCGTCAGGGCCAGGACTCTTCCCATTAGGCAAGGCCTCCACCATGTCCCCAAGCTCGGTGGTGGTGATCGGAGACTCTAACGCCAAAGATTGGTTGGCTGTGAGGGGGGGGGGGGAGGCCGGCTGCGTCAAGGTAATCACGGATCGCACGCTGTCTAGCATCCCGTGTAGTAGGAGGGAGGTCAGGACTTAGATTATAGAGATCAGCGTAGTAGTTAGATATCCGCGGGGTGGACCATCAGGTCTCCCGAGGGGGAATGTAGTTTTTGGATGTGTGATAGGACATGTTGCTTCCGAAGGGCACGCGCAAGCATCCGTCCGCACTTGTTCCCGTGTTCATAAAACTTGTGGGCCACATAACGGTGTCGTTTACGGGCTTGGCGGTCTAACAAGCGCAAGAACAACTCTCGCAACTTAGCTCCTTTAGGGCCTCAGGGGTCCCAGTCGCCTTATGTTGCAACTCAGCCTTCCCCAGGGCAGTGTGCACCCTAAGAAAGTCTGCCATGTGCTCTCGCTTAAGTCTTGCACCCTGGGATATCAGTTCCCCTCGAACCACTGCCCTGTGGGCCTCCTCCATACCATCGACAAAACAGTGGGACAATGTGTCTGACACTCCCTTCACCACCGCCGGATCATCCAATAGATTGTCATTTAACCTCCACGTCCAGGCCTTATGCGAGCCCGACGGCAGGTCAAGAGCAATCGTGACCGGGGCGTGGTCCGAAATGGAGATGTTGCCAATGGTTGCGGTCTGGAGGAGGTCCAGGGTTCTAAGGTCCACGTATAGGTGATCTATACGAGTAAAGACATCGTGTACTTTGGAGTAGTAGCTGAAGTCACGGTCTATGGGGTGTAGCGTCCACCAACAATCAGTGAGGCAGTGGGACTGCGTAGGAATGCGGGGGTCTCGCATGGGAAGTGTCAAGCAGAGGGTCAGGGCTGACATTAAAGTCACCTCCCAGGATCAGAAGGCCCTCTCTAAAGTCTGCCAGTCGGTCTAGGGTGGAGTCAATGAAAGTGAGCTGGTCCGTGTTCGGGGCGTAGATCGTCGCGAACGATGCTCTATATTTGGTGTCCCCTTGTAACTAGGATCTGGATTAGGATTTTCAACGTTATAAATTCAGTAACGGGAGTAAACATTTGCAGATCCCCAGGCTTCGCTCTTTTCCACAAACTACCTGACGAAACACCCAAAAAAAAAAAATCAGTAAAGTTGATTACTTATATTTTGCTAGCACCGAGAATTACGAATCCTAGGCATTGGAGACAGTCGATGATCCCTCTTATCCAGGTTAAAAGTAAACTCAACTGGATCATGATTAACGATAAACTTACCTATATACTTTGTAATAACACCAGGCAAATTTAATACGGTGTGGGACCCATGAATCTATTATATATCAACTCCGTAGGGATCTCCAGGTTGACCCTCCCTTTCTTTATCTCCTTTTTCTTGCTCTCTTTTTTTTCTCTCTTCTCTCCTCTTTTGGTATTTATCTACACAATACAATAGGGGGCCTCACGCAGTAGTGAGCCCTGGGATAATCTTGGGGTCCACTACCAGAATTCCCTGTAGTTTCGGGTCTCCGCCACTCACTGTATGTGGTGGGGGTTCCGGTTCATGGGGAGAATAGATTATTCAGTCCCATTGGTACTTGGATACATATCGCACATTTTGCACTCTGCTGTAATGATTAAGGACAGATATGTACAATGACCATACCTTCTGTATTTGCTACGTTGATTATCTGAGAAATCAGCTTTGTTCTATTAATGTTTCTGTTCATTTTGAGACTTGTTTCTTTTTCAATAATTTTTTTTTTTAACAAAAAGGTTAAAAAAAAGAAAAAAAAAGGAAGGAATTAATGAATAAAATTGCTTGCCAACCAAGCTCAAGAAGAGAGAGTTTCAGGACTACACATAACAAAAAAGAACAAATCACTGGTGTGGATTTTATCTTGTTTTTCAAAAGATCCATTTACTGGAAAATACTGTATGTTACATAAATAAAATGTTGGCACTTTTGTAGTGTTAACAACAACTTGGTATGTGACATTTCCAGTATAACTGGAATAAGGTTGTTGTGAGATGACGTGATGACGTATACCAATGTTTCCAGCTTAATTTATGCACCTGGAGGCCTTTAATTTAAATTGTCCTCCTATTGTATATAACATTTTCTCAAACAATCCATGTCTTTAAATCACATGTATAGTGGTAGATATTGCTTTGTTTATTTTTTTTCCAATTCTCTATTTATTTTTTACTTTATACAAGGTAGGTATACAGAGATAAAGACAAAAGAAACATTCAGAATTCAATGATAATACAAACATTATATATGTACTTTACATCATCCTCCTCAACTATATTGCCATTCATATAATTAAATCAGAGGGAGATATAAAAATATTTTTAACAAATTAGATTCTAATATATATATATATATATATATCTCTTTTCATCCCTTTTCTCTTACTTCCGCTAATTCCCTCTGCATCTCCGCAACTTTTCCTTCCCCATTTCTTTCCCCTAATTCCCTCCCCCTTCCCCTCCTCTAGGCCCCTATCTTCCTCTCTCTGCCCCATGTAAACCAACGGTGCAGAGAGAGAAAGAGAAAAAAAAAAAAAAAGAGAATAGTCAAGGCTAAAATAACAGTTAGTACAAAATGCTATATATTTATCCAGCCACAGGTTACAGCCTCTCACAGTCCTCCTCCATCTCCTTTGCTCCTTCATTGTTGGTAGCCTGTCATTACAGAGCTCAATAGCTAAATGAGGAAGAACAGTGACTCATCCCCCCCATCACGAAATCCTCCATCATAGGCTTCAATCTGACAGGGATGCTTCTGACGCACTCCCAATTTTGCTAACCCATAGTGATCTGTCACATAATAAATATTTTGTAAGATTTAAAAAAAAAAAATGTAAAAGTTTTTTGATTGTAAAATTTACAGTCAAAAAGCTTTTACATATATATTTTTTTAAATCTTACAAATATTTATTAAGATTTAAAAAAAAAAAAAAATATTTAAAAAAAAATGTAAAAGCTTTTTGACTGTAAAAAATTGTTTTCCCCAAAAACTATTTTAAGTTCTCTTAAAGTGTAGCCATAGTTTTGGACAGGATAGGGAAAAGGTAAAAACACTGTCAGGTTATTTTTTTGCTGTGTTTGTACCATTGTAGATTTTTTCCATCAGTTCCTATCTCAGAGATGCAGCAGGAAGTTATAAGAAAAAGGTGAATTCACGTCTTAGGCCGCGTACACACGATCAGACATGTCCGATGAAACTTGTCCGACGGACCGTTTTCATCGGACCAAGCTGAAGTGGTCCGTTGGTCTGATGTGCGTACACACCATCGGACCAAAATCCCCTCGGACCAGAACGCGGTGACGTAGAATACAACGACGTGATTAAAAAACAAAGTTCAATGCTTCCAAGCATGCGTTTTTGGTCCGATGATTTTGTGTACTAACCATCGAACCTGTCCGATGGACAGGTTTCCAGCGGACATGTTTTCAAGCATGCTGGAAAACGGTCCGATAGGCCATACACATGATCGAACATGTCTGCTGAAACTGGTCTGCGGACCAGTTTCAGCGGACATGTTCGATCGTGTGTACGCGGCCTTCGAGAGTTGTCCCTGGAACATATGCCTCCACTGGAATATTTTCCCTTATCTTTTGTAAATGAGAGACAGTGATGTAAGCTTTTTTAGCACAGTATATTTAAAGCCCAACTCTGGCCCCTCCTAAGCACAGGAAAGAAATCAACAGACTTTACTGGAACCAGAGAAACCACAACAAATTAAAAAAAGCTTTATTACATCAATTTTAAATTATTCACACAAAACATTCATAAAACACTATGGGATAACATATGCCTTGTGGTATGTCACATTTCTCATGATTGCAACAAATAATATAGATATATCAAATGATGATAAATAGCTCCAAGCTTAACAATCCAAAAAGGTCAATGCATTTCTCATAAATGCTTCCTCAGGACCTTTATATGTATTCACGAGAGTGACCTAGCAAGAAAAATACACATTAGATATTTGTTTTTCAACTTACATATTCATAAAGGCTTATCTAGTAATAGATGATGGCAATTCATGCACACTTACATGTTACTTTGTTGGTGGTAGCAATCAGGCAGCAGCCGGCAAATCCTCAGATTTAGCCCAGGTTCACACTGGGCTGCTGGAATGAAGCCGTGCGAGTTCAGCTGAACTCACATGATTTCGCTCCCGCTTGTCAGTCCCGATTTCGGCCGTGGTTACAGAGGCATCAATGTAAATCGCGGACCAAAAGCGCAAAAAGTAGTACAGGGCACTCGGAGGGAGGGGCTGCTAAAAGGCGGTGTGCGTGAGTAGTTGGCGAGCTCCGTGCTGCTTGCACGTCCCTCGACTATGGAGAGCAGATATGAAGCAAGAGACACGCCGAGATATGCAGCTGTCTGGCTGGCGGGCATAACACACACAGCCCGCCTGTAATGTTGCTGGATTGCTGTTAGTTAGATTGCTGTTAGTTGCTAGTCCGTCCGCCCGCCCGCCCGCTGGTCTGCCTACTCCTTCTCCTCCCCCCCCCGAGATTGTTGTACAGGTGGGACCCGGAGGCTAGCACGCTGCTGGTGCTTGGGTGCTCACGCTCGGCTGCAGTGGTCTCACCCTCACCCTTACCCTACCTTACTCTATCTGGTCTCCACGGCTTGCTGAGCTGAGACGAGACGCGACGCCAGGAGAATCACACCGCGCTAGCTCGAGGGGCAGGAAGTGGGAGCTGCGGCTGTGGCTGTAGGTGTAAACGGAGTATCGGACATCTCCCCCACCCCCCCAGACGCCATACTAATAGCGGTGCTGGCGTGCTAATGTGCTGCTTTGGATCCCCGTCTGCCCCCTCAAATCCTGACGCCGGTCTGGGGGAATATTGCGCTACTGAAAGGTTGCTGTGTCACCAAGCTGCTGTTGTTTGTCCTGGTGGTCCCAGATAAAGACTATTACCCTATTATTATTTTTTTTTTCTTCAGTGGCTCTGGCTAGCAGCCTCTATCATCCACAATAGGCAACGAACTCCGGGGGGTGTATACCCACACAGCCTATACACAGTCGACCCTCACAACCTCTGGACCAACTTCTGGATCTTCCAAGCATGCTTATGGGTACCGTTTCCAGCAGACAGGTTTGATCGTGTGTACGAGGCCTAAGACTGAGAAATAACGAGAGCTGTGTATTCTGGTAACCCTGCTGAAAAAGAATATTCCATTTTTGTTGCTAGCAGGATGCACACAAATCGCACATAAATTGTACAGAATCTGCAGGAAAGGAAGAAGCTCTATATTCTGTGAGAACTGACAATCTCTGACTATAATTGGTTTAGAAAGGAGGAAATAAAAACCCCTTTAAGGTTACCAGGGCGCGCTTACATAGCATATAAACTGCACATAAAGGATACATAAAACGCTGTAAAACTGCTAACGCTTTGCATATTGCTATACAGCGTACCCAAGGTAAACCTGCATCCATAGGTAAATAGCAGCAAAATGCAGTAACCTGTTGAGCACCCGCAAACTAAAACCATCTAAATTAAATTAAAGACATAGGGGCTGATTTACTAAAGAAGCTGCGCTGCGCCGGTACATGCCTTAATAGGTGCGCTGGATGAATCCCTAATTAGGCGCATGAACCGGCGGCAGCAGCAGCGCGATGTGATTGATAAGTAAAGCCGCCGCCGAACTCCCTGTATAAGTCTATGGGGCGAAATCTTAATTGTGAATTTTAAAGGCTAATCTGCAAGTTTTGTCCTAAAAAGTGTTTTGGGGACCTCAGTCCTGCCCCAGGGGACATGTACCAATGCTTTTTTTTTTTTTTTAAAACGGCCGTTTTTTCGGGAGCAGTGATTTTAATAATGCTAAAAGTGCAATAATAAAAGTGTAATTTTCCTTTAAATTTCGTACCATGGGGGGCTCTAATGTCAGCAGGTGAAAAAGCGCATGTTTCCCGTGGTTAGAACTGTCTCTGCACAAAATGTCATTTTTCAAAGCAAAAAAGCCATTTTAAAACTGACTCGCGGCAATAATGAATTGTCGGCTCCCCGGCAATTGCAGGAGAATTCATTCATTAAAAAAAGGGAAAAAAAAGCGTGGGGGTCCCCCCAAATTCAATAACCAGACCCTTTAGGTCTGGTATGGATATTAAGGGGAACCCCGCCGTCAATTTTAAAAAAAATGACGTGGGGTTCCCCCCAAATATCCATAACCAGACCCTTCGGGTCTGGTGTGGAATTTAAGGGGAACTCCACCCCAAATTTTTAAAAAAATGGCGTGGAGTCCCCCTAAAATCCACACCAGACCCCTTATCCGAGCACGTTGACCTGGCCGGCCGCAGAAAAGGGGGGGGACAGAGCGCGGCCCCCCCCCTCCTGAACCGCACCAGGCCACATGCCCTCAACATTGGGAGGGTGTTTTGGGGTGCCCCCCAAAACACCTTGTCCCCATGTTGATGAGGACAAGGGTCTCTTCCCCACAACCCTTGCCCGGTGGTTGTGGGGGTCTGCGGGCAGGGGGCTTATCGAAATCTGGAAGACCCCTTTAACAAAGGGCCCCCCAGATCCCGGCCCCCCCCCTGTGTGAAATGGTAATGGGGTACCTTGTACCTCTACCATTTCACGAGTAAAAAAAATGTAAAGGGTTAAAAACGACAAGAGCCGGTTTTTGACAAGTCCTTTATTATCTTCTTTCTTCTTTCCTTCGGGTTTCTTCTTCCTCCATCTTCTGTCTTGGGTCTTCTATTCCCGCATCTTGCCAGGCGTGTTCTTCCATCTTCTTCCGCTGTCCTTCTCGTCCGCATCTTCTTCTTGTTCTTCTTCGCCGGAGCGGCGCTTCCAATTGAAATCCCCGCTGTCTGCCGGACCACGCCCCCCCTCTGACGCCACGGGCAAGCTCTTAGGAGTGTGCTGCCAGTGCGTCAGAGGGGGGGTGGTCACAAGTGTCAGAGGGCGGGCAATTCAATTTGAAGCTTGTGCGCGGCTTTTTTTTCTTTGCCAGAGTCGCGCTTCCAATTGAATGCCCGCTTTCTGGAACATGTGACCACGCCCCCCTCTGACGCACAGGCACCACACGGGGACTTTCCTAAGAGCTTGCCCGTGGCGTCAGAGGGGGGCGTGGTCCGGCAGACAGCGGGGATTTCAATTGGAAGCGGGCCGCTCCGGCGAAGAAGAACAAGAAGAAGATGCAGACGAGAAGGACAGCGGAAGAAGATGGAAGAACACGCCGGGCAAGATGCGGGAATAGAAGACCCAAGACAGAAGCAGAGGAAGAAGAAGATGGAGGAAGAAGAAACCGAAGGAAAGAAGAAAGAAGATAATAAAGGACTTGTCAAAAACCGGCTCTTGTCGTTTTTAACCCTTTACATTTTTTTTACTCGTGAAATGGTAGAGGTACAAGGGTACCCCCATTACCATTTCACACAGGGGGGGGGCCGGGATCTGGGGGGCCCCTTTGTTAAAGGGGTCTTCCAGATTTCGATAAGCCCCTGCCCGCAGACCCCCACAACCACCGGGCAAGGGTTGTGGGGAAGAGACCCTTGTCCTCATCAACATGGGGACAAGGTGTTTTGGGGGGCACCCCAAAGCACCCTCCCAATGTTGAGGGCATGTGGCCTGGTGCGGTTCAGGAGAGGGGGGGGGCCGCGCTCTGTCCCCCCCTCTTTTCTGCGGGCCGGCCAGGTCAACGTGCTCGGATAAGGGGTCTGGTGTGGATTTTAGGGGGACTCCACGCCATTTTTTTTTTAATTTGGGAGTGGAGTTCCCCTTAAATTCCACACCAGACCTGAAGGGTCTGGTTATGGATATTTGGGGGGAACCCCACGTCATTTTTTTTTTAATTGACGGCGGGGTTCCCCTTAATATCCATACCAGACCTG
This sequence comes from Rana kukunoris, assembly GCA_029574335.1. NCBI lineage: Eukaryota > Metazoa > Chordata > Amphibia > Anura > Ranidae > Rana > Rana kukunoris. Next base: position 398,312,768 of record CM056051.1, read on the forward strand.
AAGGGCCTGTATGGAATTTGGGGGGACCCCCACGTCATTTGAATAATTATTTTAAAATTCGTAACATGGGGGGGGGGGGGGGGGATGTCAGCAGTGTGAATAAAGCGCACTTTTCATGTGGTTAGAAAATATGTGTTTGCACAAAATGACATTCTGAAAAAAAAAAAAAAAAAGCCATTTAAAACTGACTCGCGGCTATAATGAATTGTCGGCTCCCGGCAATTGCAGGAGAATTCATTCATTAAAAAAATGAAAAAATAAAGCGTGGGGGTCCCCCCAAATTCAATAACCAGACCCTTTAGGTCTGGTATGGATATTAAGGGGAACCCCGCCGTCAATTAAAAAAGAAAATGACGTGGGGTTCCCCCCAAATATCCACACCAGACCCCTTATCCGAGCACGTTGACCTGGCCGGCCGCAGAAAAGAGGGGGGGACAGAGCGCGGCCCCCCCCCTCTCCTGAACCGCACCAGGCCACATGCCCTCAACATTGGGAGGGTGTTTTGGGGTGCCCCCCAAAACACCTTGTCCCCATGTTGATGAGGACAAGGGTCTCTTCCCCACAACCCTTGCCCGGTGGTTGTGGGGGTCTGCGGGCGGGGAGGCTTATCGAAATCTGGAAGACCCCTTTAACAAAGGGCCCCCCAGATCCCGGCCCCCCCCCTGTGTGAAATGGTAATGGGGTACCTTGTACCTCTACCATTTCACGAGTAAAAAAAATGTAAAGGGTTAAAAACGACAAGAGCCGGTTTTTGACAAGTCCTTTATTATCTTCTTTCTTCTTCTTTCCTTCGGGTTTCTTCTTCCTCCATCTTCTTCTTCCTCTGCTTCTGTCTTGGGTCTTCTATTCCCGCATCTTGCCCGGCGTGTTCTTCCATCTTCTTCCGCTGTCCTTCTCGTCCGCATCTTCTTCTTGTTCTTCTTCGCCGGAGCGGCCGCTTCCAATTGAAATCCCCGCTGTCTGCCGGACCACGCCCCCCCTCTGACGCCACGGGCAAGCTCTTAGGAAAGTCCCCGTGTGGTGCCTGTGCGTCAGAGGGGGGCGTGGTCACATGTTCAGAAAGCGGGCAATTCAATTGGAAGCGGCGACTCTGGCAAAGAAGAAAAGCCGCGCACAAGCTTCAAATTGAATTGCCCGCCCTCTGACTTGTGACCACGCCCCCCTCTGACGCACTGGCAGCACACTCCTAAGAGCTTGCCCGTGGCGTCAGAGGGGGGGCGTGGTCCGGCAGACAGCGGGGATTTCAATTGGAAGCGGCGCCTCCGGCGAAGAAGAAGAAGGAGAAGAAGATGCGGACGAGAAGGACAGCGAAGAAGATGGAAGAACACGCCGGGCAAGATGCGGGAATAGAAGACCCAAGACAGAAGCAGAGGAAGAAGAAGGAGGAGGAAGAAGAGAAACCGAAGGAAAGAAGAAAGAAGATAATAAAGGACTTGTCAAAAACCGGCTCTTTGTGTTTTAACCCTTTACATTTTTTTTTCTCGTGAAATGGTAGAGGTACAAGGTACCCCATTACCATTTCACACAGGGGGGGGGGCCGGGGATCTGGGGGGCCCTTTGTTAAAGGGGTCTTCCAGATTTCGATAAGCCTCCCGCCCGCAGACCCCCACAACCACCGGGCAAGGGTTGTGGGGAAGAGACCCTTGTCCTCATCAACATGGGGACAAGGTGTTTTGGGGGGCACCCCAAAACACCCTCCAATGTTGAGGGCATGTGGCCTGGTGCGGTTCAGGAGAGGGGGGGCCGCGCTCTGTCCCCCCCTCTTTTCTGCGGCCGGCCAGGTCAACGTGCTCGGGATAAGGGGTCTGGTGTGGATTTTAGGGGGGACTCCACGCCATTTTTTTTTTAATTTGGGGTGGAGTTCCCCTTAAATTCCACACCAGAACCGAAGGGTCTGGTTATGGATATTTGGGGGGAACCCCCACGTCATTTTTTTTTTAAATTGATGGCGGGGTTCCCCTTAATATCCATACCAGACCTAAAGGGTCTGGTTATTGAATTTGGGGGGACCCCACGCTTTTTATTGGTGTTTTTAATGAATGAATTCTCCTGCAATTTCCAGGAGCTGACAATTCATTATAGCCGCGAGTCAGTTTTAAATGGCTTTTTTCCTTCAGAATGTCATTTTTCACATGCTGACATTACACCCAGGGGCCGCCATCAGGGGGGGTACAGGCAGTACACCTGCAGGGCCGCCATTAGGGGGGGTACAGGGATTACACCGCCCGGGGGTCCCCAGGGGCCCGGATGGGGAACATGGGAACCCCTAAAACAAAAAAAAACTTTTTTTTTAGTTTTTTTTTTTTTTTAAGGGCTCCGAAGGTCCCCAGGGGCCCGGAGGCCACTAAGGGCCCCAGATGGCAAGCCCTTTTTTTTAAATAAAATATATATATTTAAAAAAATATATATATTTTTTTTATATATTTGGTTTTTTTTTTTTTATGAAAGGGCCCAGAGGTCCCAGGGCCCTGGAAGGAACCCCCTTGTTTTTTTAATTTTTTTCGATCGATAAATGTTATATTTAAAAAATATATATATATGTATTTTCTCTCTTTTTATTTTTATTTTATAAAGAGCACAGAGGTCCCCAGATGGCTACCCCCTTTTTTATATATATTTTTCTTTATTTCTTATTTCTGTCAAAATTTTTGTAAAGGGCCCCCCGCTCCTCAATTTGCGGCACCACCCCCCCCCGCTTCTCAATTTCATGCGGCAGCACCCCCCCCCCCGGTTCTCTGCCCATGCCTGAAGCTGTGTAAGGGGCCCCAAAATTCCTGATGGCGGCCCTGTACACCTGTAAGGGGCCCGGGGGTCCGGAGGTGCCCAGATGCCTGGAGGCCCCCCAGCGCCCCAGATGGTAACCCCCCTCTTTTTTTTTTTGTATATATATTTGGTAGTTGGTTTTTGTAGGATTTTTTATTAAAGGGCCAATTTTTGGAATTTAATATTTTTTAGCAGTCTGGAGGTCCCCCAGGGCCCAGAGGCCCCAGGGGGCCCCGGGTGGCACCCCCCATATTTTTTTGTTATTAACCACTTGTGACGGCCCCACGTCCAAAGACGTCACGTTTTTGAAGATGGATATCGCGGTAACGGCAGCAGCTGCTGCCACAACCGAGATTATCCATCTCTTCGTGGGGCGGTCCCTGTTAACGATAACGGCGGTCATCGCGGCGGATTCGCCGCGAGATCGCCGTTACCGGCGGCGGGAGAGGGTGCCCCCCCCCTCCCGCCGCCTCACGCACCCGCGCCCTCCGCCGCTTACCGTAGCCGTCAGTAGCGGCGGAGGCGATCGGGTCCGCTCGTTGTCTGTCCCGGGATGTGACTGAGGGAAAAAAAATGTCCCTCAGCCGTCCCCCTCTCTCTGCTGGGCGGAAGTGACGTCAAAACGTCATTTCCGCCCAGCGTCTTAAAGAGGACATTTAATATGTTTACATTTTGACTTATTTTTTTTTTTTTTTTTTTTTTTTTGCATTTAAGCCTGAATATGAGATCTGAGGTCTTTTTGACCCCAGATCTCATATATAAGGGACCTGTCATGCTTTTTTCTATTACAAGGGATGTTTACATTCCTTGTAATAGGAATAAAAGTGATAATTTTTTTTTTTTTTTTTTTTTCAGTGTTAAAAAATTATAAAATAAATAAAAATAAAAACCGAAACCAAAAAAAAAAATTTTTAAAGTGCCCCGTCCCGACGAGCTCGCGCGCAGAGCAAACGCATACGCGAGTAGCGCCCGCATATGAAAACGGTGTTCAAACCACACAAGTGAGGTCTCGCCGCGATCGTTAGAGCGAGAGCAATAATTCTAGCCCTAGCCTCCTCGTCATCTCAAAAAATGCAAACCTGTAGAATTTTTTAAACGTCGCATATCGAGATTTTTAAGGGTAAAAGTTTGACGCCATGCCACGAGCGGCGCAATTTTTTATGCGTGACATGTTGGGTATCATTTTACTCGGCGTAACATTATCTTTTCAATATATAAAAAAATTGGGCCAAATTTATTGTTGTCTTATTTTTTAATTCAAGAAAGTGAATTTTTTCCAAAAAAGTGCGCTTGTAAGACCGCTGCGCAAAATACGGTGTGAGAAAAAGTATTGCAATGACCGCCATTTTATTCTCTAGGGTGTTAGAAAAAAATATATATATAATGTTTGGGGGTTTTAAATAATTTTCTAGCAAAAAAAACTGTTTTAGTCTCGTAAGCACCGAATCTGAAAAACAGGCTCGGTAATGAAGTGGTTAAAGGGCCAATGTTTTGTTTTAGGGGTCTGGAGGTCCCCAGTGGCCCGGAGATCCCCAGGGCTCCAGATGACAACCCCCCACCTTTAAATAAAAAAAAATAAAAAAATAATATATTTTTTGGTTATTTTTTTAACCAC